>VOQK01040744.1:0-28508 GCA_015052645.1 Benitochromis conjunctus
TGCAGCTTTGTAGCATCAGAAGCATTTTTTGGTTGGTTGGTTGGTTGGTTGGTCGCTCCGTTGGTTGGTTGGCCGGTCCGTTGGTTGGTTGGTCGGTCCGTTGGTTGGTTGGCCGGTCGGTTGGTTGGTTGGTTGGTCGGTACATTGGTACACTGGTAAACTGGCACTTAGGTTGGTTTGTTCATCGGTAAATTTGTTTGTTTATGGGTTTGTTGGTTGGTAGGTAAAACTTGTTTTTTACACTGTAATTATACGCTCTGCTGCAAGTAGCTAACTGGTGCTTTAACTTTTTTTTAAACTATAAGATCATCTGTTGGATGTGCTTTGTGTGCGACTGTGTGTTCAGTTGTCGCTACAGCTGTGTGTGGCAAAAAGCCATTGAAAAATGCATCCATGAATATCTGACAAATTCTCTAACTGCTTTCCTTTGTTTATATTCACATAATCAAAAAAGGTTTTACAAATTAAAAAAATAAATCATTCATTCATGTGGCTATGGCTTTAATGTAGGGGCAAATCCACATATTATAGTCGTTTGAAGGCGGAAAAGGTTGCGTGGCACATTCTTTGTTTGTTTCAGATGTGTTGTTTACTGCACCAAGCAGATGTCTCTGATTTGGTTCACTATCCCCAGCTCCAATCCACCCTTTCCTTTTCCTTCCTCTCTGCTTCTCCCTATATCGCTACTTCTCACTCCTTTGCTGCCATTAAATTTCATAGGCTGCCCTTCATTCCATTAAAAACAGCTGTTTGTCATCTGGCCTGATCCCACTATCAACAAACTTGGCTGAAATTGCCTTTAGCAAGTATTTACAGATGCAATAAGAAGACAGGACCACTGACTCTGATTTAAATGACCTTTTGCTATACTATGAGTGCACTGGTCCTTAACTGAGAACTAAAGAAACACACTTTTAACCACCTTTAATATGAACTACTCCTGCTCCTTACATTGGTAGATAATTGCTTTCAGATATTTGACTTACTGTGTGATAACTTGTAGAATTATGACATGTTTATCATCAGCTGCAATCACTGAACATGTGTGCGCCTTCACATTGTTCTCTAATTTCTGTTCATTCTGAATCTGCATTCCTTCCTTTATGACAAGTATTTACAGCAGACCTCACAAATGACACAATCTGAATAAAACGAAATTAATCATCGTTGCCTAACAGCAGAAGAAAGCATGACACGTATCCTTCCCATGATAAAACAAAGACAGTTTGAGTTTCTGCTAGCATAAAACAACTATGTGTGCTGACAGCTCTACAGTCCAGCAAGGGGTTTGGAGGGCATAAACATGTCACACATTACCTCCAAGGTTGTGCAAGGATGCCTTGATGTCAGAGCGCCCTTTTTACAAAATAAGAAACCAGGTGCAGCTATCTCTGTGTAAGTGTAAAATCATCTATTTAATAGTCATAACCTGCATTTTTTTTTTTTTTTTAGAACGAAAGGTTCAAATGCGCTGCATTATTTCACGACTTTCCAGTTTCCCTCTGTCCTTTAGAGTATCCTGGGACACCCTCCAAGACTGTGGATGAGCTCACATGCAGCAAAAACAAAAAATTGCCCAGTTAAAATAGCTCAGCTAATAACGCTGTTACAGGTCTCTTCATGGGGCAAGTTAAATTCAATTCAGTTCAATTCAAGTCTCACCAAAATCACATCACCAGTTGCCTAAATGTGCTCAAGATGTGATATATTATCATTAGTTGAGCAATCTATTAAAACATACCACAGCATTAGCTACACATGCTTATACTTCACAGGGCCACAGGGGCAGAGACTGGCTTGTCTTGGGGGTGCATTCCCTACCTTGCACAGGTTTCCACAGGCCTGTTGAAAAGCATGTAAAGCAATCATATAATACTTTCTGTGTTCTCCCTGTGTCTGCATCTTTTCTCTCTGAGCACTCAAATGTCCTTCCTGGTGGAGCAATGGTTATCTGTCCCTCAGTGATAGCCCTGTGACAGACTGGTGATTTGTCCAGGGTGTACCCTGCTTCTCATCCTATCGCAGCTGGGATAGTCTCCAGCCCCTCCTCCTTGATTAAGCAAACAGAAATCGATGGAAGGATTATAAAAAATAATTATATAAATACAGAAAAGATTTGAAATGGCTTAATCGTCTGTGTTAATTTGCCACTAGTAAATATTGAAATCATGGGCTAGTGCTTTAAGGTTGATGGGAAAATTGTCTTTGGAGCAGAGACAGAAATGCACCTGTTTCCCAGCCAGATGTTTGCAGCAGTGTTGAATGTGCGTGTTAATGTGTTCAGTGTGTATGCGGTAAATTATGCATGCTAATGAGGGAAGGAGAGATACATTAACTTGATCTGTCTGCATGAGAGTTTATCTGTGTGCGTGCGCGTGTGCGCGCGCGTGTGTGTGTAAATGTCCTTCTATAAAGTTTAATGACATTGAATGGATTAAATTAGTGTGCAATATAACACGGACTCTCCTCTCCAGGGCACCATCCAGCAGCTGCTGTTGAAGGCAGATCCCACGGCCCCGGATGACCAGTGTGAGGAGGACGATCCTTATGTGAGTCTGCATGAAAACACTCGGAAACTGAGAGAAGTTCAGCTCCTCAAACCGCTCTAGAACACTGCAAACTTGGATCTGTGGCTCCCTCTGCTGGTGGACATACAGTACTGAATAAAATCCAATTCTCATGCCCGCATGCGTAAATACACTGCTCAAAGAATTTAGGTAACACTTGATTGTCAGAGTGTAAAATTGAGTCAGTTAAACTTCAGGGATATCAGTCAGTTGCGTTGGGAGACATAAACCATCGTGAATCCACTCCACCTGCTTTGGTGCAAATGAAAGTGACAACGGGTCAAATTCCTGCAGCTTTTATAATCTTGTCAAGCAGCTTCCCAGAAATAGTGCTGTTAAAGTGGCATGTTATTGTCAGTTAGGTCAGCTTGAAACAGCTGGTTTTTAAAAGGCCTACTTTCACACTATAGTTTATGTCAGTGGCTTTGAATTTTTGACTGACAAAACAAGTCATTTCACACATTTTCACTAATTTAGAGGTAAAACATAAATAAATTAACCTGTTTTGTAACTATAGTGCTGTTACAACATAATAATTATAAATGGTCCAGCTTAATACATGCTAGAAATGATTTATCTTCCTAGTAATTTCCTCTTAAATCTTGGAGAGATGGACAGTTTTTCTTCTATTTGCTTGGCTTTAAAATCTTTAAAAGTGCACTACTTTTAAAATAAATGTCTTAAATTACACGTATTATTAAGCCCACTACCGGTTATGGAAATAAAATTTCCTCCATAATATTGTCCTTTCTTGTGTTAGTAAGGCAGCACAATGTACTGAGAAGGAATGTGTAATCTTGTGAGACAGAAGTTATTTTTAGGAAAAGCAAAAAGCAAAAGTCATGGCCTACACAGGGTGCAGTAATATACAACATATAAACACACGCACACACACACACATTCCTGACCGAGCCACAGTCAGTCTGTCCTGATAATGTTGTTTAGAACATTAATCATTCCTCATATCCAGTGTTTTTTGTTGTTGTTGTTGTTGTTGTTTTTAATGAAAGATAAATTTCAGTGAATAAAATCAGTATCATGTCAGTAACCGTGGGAACCAAACTCTAGGATTAGTCTGCTTTGCTTTTGTGTATTTTTGGCCTCTTTCCTTATTTAATTTTCACATCCTGCAGCTAAAAAATCCGATGGAATTTTGGTCTGCTGAACTTTTCTGACTTTCTCCATGTTTTGTTTTCTGATTCCTTTTATCCCGGTCTCCTTTTCAACTCCAGGCCTCTGGCTTCGGGAGCGGTGATGATGAAGACACGGAGGGTAAAGATGAAGTGAAGAAGATTGTGGAGGAGAGAGAGTTCATCATGGTGTGTGCACTGTTCTTTTGTTTTTACCCCATTTATCTGAGCCGGTGCTTCAACAATGAAAAAGCTTCTGTCCTTTCAGTATGTGTGGAGACACCAACATGGTGATATTTGCTACCAGCTCTGTGCAATCTGTAACAAATTTATAGCAAATAGTATCACATTACTATACTCAAGGAAGTGGCTTCTAAAAAGCGCCCACTAAAAAAGAAAAGCCTAATTCTATCCAAAGCCTGGAAAGACTTCAAGTCAACCTGCAGACACTGCAGAGAATGACTGTCCAGATACTCTTACAAACTCCCCTCGTTAGGTTTAAGTTTGATTTCTGGGTATATAACTCACACAAAACAGCAAAAAAGTCAAAGTAAGAGTTCTGAGCATTTTACACTTCCAAATCAAATGAAATTGGCTTTGTCCTGTCTTCATAATCAGCTTGAATTAGCAGCTGTTGGCTTCACGCTCGTACAAACACGACAGACACTCTGTCTTCTCATATTACTCTCATCAAATTCTGCTTTAACAAGTACAGGTAGTTAGCCAACTGCACTCCAAGAAGATGGCCAACATGTCATTGTATTAAAAAAAACACTGACAGATAAGTAATGTTCCCATAATGATTTAAAATAAACCCGTTGATTAAAACTTTAAATAAGTAACTTAAAATTGAGGCTCAGTCCACAAATCCATTTTTAGTAATTAAATTACTTTTTTAGTCATTTTCAGGGAACTTTAAGCTACAGAGTCAGAGACACTTGAGTTTTTTATTGAATGGCTTCCAAGAAACTTGCTAAGAAACCATCTAAAATTCCAGATAAGAGAGATTTCATTCACACAGATCATTTCCTTTGGCCCAAGTATGACTTCACTGATTACATGTATTTCAGTCCCTTTTGTATGAACTCACAATCCAGATGTGTGCGACCTCTTCTCCAGGAGCTACTTAATAAGCGTCTTCCTCGGCCGCTCGAAGGCCTGTCAGACGATGGATTAAAATCAAAAACTCTCTTCAGGAAAGAAAATGATTTACGACATTTTTCCATCTGCAGTCATTTCTATTTATCATTCATGAGCAGGACAGCGGGCTTTTCTGAGGCGTGCGGTCATGACATTTTATGATGGCAGCAGATCTTGTAGACGTAATGTTGGAATAATCTAAGAAATGCGTGGAATGAGGCTGTCAGTGTGACACTGGGCTTGGATCTGATCTGAGAGCAAACATTTCCTACCATCGGTGGCAGACACTTCGCTTTCTTTCTTTTTCTTGTTTCGTTGTCTGTTCACATATGAAGAGATTTATGGAAAAAAAATGAAAGGCTCGTTAATTAATCCACAGCTGCAGCTGTAACTAGTTTGCTGTAATTTCCGGATTGCAGAATATTAAGCATTTAGAAACATAAAAAATATACAGCTTCTTGGTTACTTGTTGGTTAGACTGGGGGGGGAATCGTTGTTTAGTGCTGCAGGTTTGTCTAAAGATGCACACTGATTTTTATTTATTTATTTGTTTGTTTATTTTACCATTGTGATTATTAGCCAGAGCTGGCCCCCACTTACATTGTGATCCCAGCTCCACCCACTGAGATGCCAACAAGCGATGATGAAGATGACGACTTTGAGGAAGCTTCTGGGCAGGAAGTGGAGGCGACCACAGTGCAAGGTAAAATGCATGCATGTAAACGTTTCAATGCGGTTTGAGGAACTGGTCCTGTGGCAACAAACAGCAGTTATCTGCCACTTTCATGCTTCCCTTTATTTTACACCCTTGTAATTCATGAGTAAAGCTGCTCCTCCTTTGCTGCACTTCCAAGGTTTTCCACCAGATGGTGCTGAAGACACAGTGTAGATTCCTTTCCTTTGTTCTTATGATCCAGCGCTCAACCTTTTCAGCTGTGCTTTATTCATCAACTCCAAAGTGCAGTGCCATTTTTAATGTGCTCAAGTATGTTTTTTTTCTTTTTATGTTACAGCAAAGTCATTTCAGACAGCTGCTTCAGTTTCCACACCTGACACTGTAAGTCGGAATTATCTTCTGAACTTATATAACATAAGTGTGGCTGTTCCAAGATATTATGCACTCTTCACATCCACCAGGTCACCGGCAGACCACCTGACAATCTATGGGTAAAGGTTAGGTAAAGATCATTACAGTTTTTATGTAATTAAGGCAGTTCGAACAGGCGAACGGTCTATAAAAAGGGGTGGATGGTACCCTGCTGTAACTCCAGATGGGCTGGAAGTGACGTGGTTGATGAGGTTAACCTTAGATGTGCTTTAAAAAAAATAGAGAAATATAAATAAAATAATAAATGCTTCCTGTAGAGCAAGACTGTCCCACTTACTACAGCTGACACTGCTCAATTTTTTCCTTTTATTTTTATTTTTTTAATTAGTGTGACTGCAAATTACATTATCCTAACTCCTTAGTCCCTCCAGGTTTATCCAGGGCAAAAAGGGGAGCCAGGCCCAGCTGGTCCCCCAGGACCTCCAGGCCCTCCAGGGCCAGCCTCAGCAGAGGGACAAGAAAGGGAGCCTGGACCACGGGGCCCACAAGGACCACTGGGACCCCAGGGCACACCTGGACACCCAGGGAAAGATGGACAGCCTGTGAGTTTAACCTGCAAGTTTGTGGACTGAATTTGAGACATTCACAAGCTTCTATTTTTAAACAATTCAGACACAGCTATGTCAGGCATACAGGTCAGATTTAAACATGATGGATTTGCTTTCTGTTTTTGTCTTTTCTCCAGGGAAGCAAAGGGGAAACTGGTTCACCAGTAAGTAAAATCCTCCTAGGCTTTCAAATAGACAGTTTCCTTCATGTGGACGTTATTATTTAATGTCTTAGAGGGGAAATTTCGCTCATGTGTGCTGCTTCGTTCTCAGGGAGCAAAAGGATTTCCAGGACTACCCGGAGAGTCTGGTCCTAAGGGAGAAAAGGTAAACAAGTATTAATTAAAAACCCTCAGGGTGGTTAAAGAAATTTTAACATGGACTTAAAGAATTAAATATATAATTAAAGAAATAAGTAAGTAATCCTTGAAATGTTGAAAATAACACAAACATTTTTCTGTCGCTCTCAGGGTGATCCTGGTGTTGGACTACCCGGCCCTCCGGGTCTGCCAGGACCTCCAGGACAGCCTAGCAAGTCCTCCATGTTCCTGGTCAGTCATTTATTCATTTTGTTCTTAGTTTAAGTAAAATGAGGTGTTCTTGATTCATACATGGAACTAACTTTAGCTCCAGTTTATATTTCACCTGAGAAACCTCTTCAATTTCCTTCTATTTTGTATACCTTATGTGAACTTTTCATGTAACCACTGAACATAATCTATTTCCAAATGTTCATATAAATTTGTTAGGTTGTATTTTTTCTGTTGTGATGTTAAAGCTAAGTCATGTTTGTTGCAGCGGAAATCAGCGAATGGGAACACAGGCGGGTGTAAATGGGGCATATTTTGTGCTGAGGTTACAGTTACGCCCATCTTTTTCATTATGTTCCTCAACATTTTTACACAGCAGTGATATTCATACTGGGGATGAAAATAAATATTTTAGGTTGCAAATAAAAAATATTTATATTGCGGAATGAGAAAAAAAGGCTCATTATGTTATAACCAACCATAAGAATTCAGTATAAGTGACTTACCTTTTGACTAAATGGGGGGTCGTTTGCTTTGTGATCATCAGGAGGGTTCTGGATTTGAAGACTTTGACAGTGACACAGAGATTATTAGGGTAAGTGATATCTGTATACTGACACTACAGTTTACCTGTTTTACGGAGTACTTATCTACATTACCTTCCCATACCTGTAATGTTTTCTTGTGTTATCAGGGTCCCCCAGGGCCTCCAGGTCCCCCAGGACTGCCAGGGCTCCCAGGAGCTCCTTCTGAGGACATCTTTTCTGGACTACCTGGGACTCCTGGGAAAGATGGAAGGGATGGAGCAAAGGGTGAACCTGGACTTCCTGTGAGTTTTACCTTGGTCATAATCTAAATGCAACAGCTTAAAAATACTAAACGAACCAGTATGTATTCTACATATTATAAATTCTAGTAGCTTAACTTTATACAGTATTATGGTTTCTTTGGCAGGATAAGACAGACACTGAAAATGTAATTTCTCTAGATTTCACAGCTGCTTGCACATAACAAGCTCATTTGTCAGTTTCTCATTTTTAAATTAAACAGGAGGTATACTCTAAGTTAAACTCTATTAAAACTCTTTCAAAGGACCACGCTGATTTACAGGAGAATTTATTAAAATTGAGATTTGTTTATATAAAAAACAGAATTTTGCATAAAACATTTCTTTGCTTAGTTTTTTGAAGTTCATCTTTCTTTTAGTCTGAGCCTTTAGAACATTCATTTCTGACCCGGGCTCTGTTTTCAGGTGACTGAGGAGTGGTTTAGTGGCTCTGGGTCTGATTCAGGGTCAGGGTCTGGTCAGGTACAATGGGCAGAAAAGACAGTATTTCCCCTTAACACCATTTAAAATGTTCATTTACTGCGTTCCTACCATTGCTTGATGCAAAGAATGGGCAAAGATTCGATGAGTCTGCAGTTAAGAGTCAGTGGTTCTATTTTTGAAATACATCACAATACACATCAATACATCAAATTATAGAGTACATAAACATATCTGCCACCTTATTTTATAGTCATGTAAAAATGTTATTACAGGACTTTATGCAATTCTGTGAAAAATCAAGTATGCCCTTACTACCTTTATAAGGTTTGAGAGGGTAAGTAGCAGCCAGGAGCTGCTATTCAAATGCAGTCGATTACTTGATCATCAGAAAGTGTGACCACTTCTATAAAAGCAGAAGTTTTGGTAGTTTGTGTGTCTGGTACAATCTGGTGTGTGTTAATACAAGGCCATAATATTCCCAAGTGTGGCCGTCCCAAAAAATTCACCACAAGGTCTGACCCAAGCGCCACATTTCAAACTCTACAAGTCTCAGTTAGTATATTAGATGTTAAAGTTCGTGACAGTACAACTAGAAACAGGCTCAACAAGTGTGGCTTTTTTTTAAGGGTCACCAAGAGAAAGCCTCTTCTTTCTAAAACAAACATGGCTGCACGGCTTAGGTTTGTAAAGCTGATCAAGACTTCTGGAATAATTTCCTTTGGACAGACAAGACCAAAGTAGAGAAGTCTGGTCATAAAGCGCAGGAGCACATTTGATGACACCCAAATGCAGCATATTAGCAGAAACATCTCATGCCAGCAATTAAGCACGGTGGTGGAGGGGTAATGATTTGGGCACCTTGCAGTCACAGTAATTGTATTACACAGCAGGACAATTATCCCAAACGTAGCAGCAAATCTACAATATAATTCCTGAAAAAGAGAAGCTTTAGGTTGTTGCAGTGGCCCAGGCTAAGTCCAGACTTCCAACTGATTGAAATTCTGTGGCCACAACTCAGAGCCCAAACAGGCCTCATTAAATCATGGGATGTACTTTGTTTTTCACAAAACTACATAGAGACCTGTGAGAAATGTTCATTTTCAAAAGCCTGTATTTGCACCCACGCAGCAGTAAATGGATCAGGCCTTTCTTTCCATTATCCTCGCAGCTTTTATGGCAGGAACTAAAGTGATGAACAACAAGCGCTCGAATTTGGTTGCAGCTGTAGCATCTGTTGGGGGAAATGTGTCTTTTCGTTTTTTTAAATTATAGAAGCTCTTACTAACAGTGTGAATGATGTACTCACAGGCTTAGAGTATTCACTGCAACGCTGCTTTGGTTCATGAAAGTTTTATTCACTTCAGACCCCAGAAGCTCGAGAGCTTTAATATGTTCTCATTTCAAACAGCTCATTTTTATGAGCTCACATCTAGCAGCCCACGTTTGTCCAAAAATCTGAATAAGACCCACAATTAAGCAAACCATGCCAACTCTGTAATACATGTACATGTTATTCTGGTAAATCCAAACATGCATGTACATTCTTGAGGGGAAAAAAAAATATTTTGTTACACTTGCAGGGAGTCAGTGGAAAAGATGGCAATCCTGGTCTTGCTGGGGAGAAAGGAGACAAGGTAAGGCTAATGATCACCATATTATTGTATTGTCACTATATAAGACATGGTTTAGAAGACAAGACTTTAAAAATACTCACTGGTTTTGGCTCTCATTTGTGTGATTTCCACCTCACAACCTTTTGTTTTAGCCCTCTCTGATTTCCCTAGAGAAGGCCTCTAAGTGCTCTGTTAGCAAAAACAATTAGACAAAAACTCTATAACCACCTAACACAAAGAGCCTCTTAATGAGATGCCCCCATGGACCAATAAAGCCAAAGGGGCACGAGTGTAAACAAGTCTGTATTGCAATAACCACTCTGTTTTTGTTTTCATGGAAACCAGAAAGAACAACCTTTCCCCGTTAAACACAAGCTAACTCTATTTCATTATGTTTTTTAACAGGGCGAGCCTGGTGTGAGCGGTCAGCCAGGAACAAAGGTACGGTCGTTTTTTTTTGTTTTTTGTTTTATCCTGTCCTGCTGGCAGGTTTTGCAATCAGACTCTGTTGTTGTGAATTCTTGTTCATGTGTATCTTTTATCTGCTTATTTGTTCATTTATTTTTGTGTTATTTCAGATGTTAATATTAAATGTGGATATCACGATGTCTAAGGCAAGATAGCCAAGAGAAAAAAAGAGAGGTAGTGGTTGGGATGGGGGGCAGAAATGGGATGATAGAAACAAATAGAAATGCACAATGTACCACAAATTGCTGCATCTGTAAGAGACAAAAAAACAGAACAAAACAAACATACAGCACCTGAACACAAGAAATTTGAAAATACACAGATACGTAAATCAACAAATCTTCCCATAATGTGTGTGTGTGCATGTGTGAGAGAGAGGGAGAGAGCCAGTGAGTGTGAGAATGTCTTTGTCACAAATGTACTTCATAATGAGGGTGGGAAGCTGCAACAATACCCGCCAGAAGCCTGAAGTCACACAGAGATGGAACCAGGACAACTCCCAAGAGTGTCGAAGACCTGAGGCCACACATGTCTGTGACATTTGCGTGCCCATCCCAGTAGGAGAAAGAGGGAGGCCCCAGATGGGGTTCTCTGTGGCCAAAGGGTGAGACTCCCAGAGAACCAGCGGTAACGGGCACTCGACCCTGCTAGAGGCCGGCCACACTGGTATGAGTCGAGAGCAGGGTCACAGGGTTCCAGGGCCTCAGGCGCCCAGGACCACCTGCCAGCACCACCCCTCCCTGACAAGGTGGAGGTCCAGCCGTTGGGTGGTTTTCACCACCCGCTGCAGTGCCTTGTGGTCAGCAACAGAGCAATTCCTATACCAGACTGTGACACAGTTGGTCAGGATGGTCTCTATCACACAGCGGTAGAAGTTACCCTGTATGTCAGTAGACAGGTGGTTGTTCTTCAGTGTCCTCAAGAAAAAGAGGTGCTGATGGGCCTTCTTGACCAGGCTGGAGGTGTTAGTTGACCAGGATAGATTCTCAGAGATGTGGGCCCCCAAGACCTTGAAGCTGGAGACCCGTTCAACATCTGTGCCGTTTATGTAGATGGGGGCATGGGTGTCTCTTTTCTCTCTCCTGAAGTTCACGATGAGCTTTTTGGTTTTGCTGGTATTCAGGAACAGGTTATTGTCAGCGCACCACATAGCTAGGTACTTTACCTCTTCCCTGTAGCCGGACTCATCGTTGTCACTGATGAGATGCTCACAATCCAGGAAGGCAGCAGGACCGGATGCAATCCCAGGTCAGGTCCTGAGAGCCTGTGCTGACCAGCTAGCACTGGTGTTCACAGAGATCTTAAACCTTTCTCTGGCCCACGCAGCAGTTCCTACATGCTTCAAACAGTCCATCATTGTACCTGTCCTTAAGAAACAACAGCCCGCTTCCTACAATGATTACAGCGCAGTAGCACTGACTTCAATAGTGATCAAGTGTTTTGAGAGACTGATAAGAGACCACATCGCTTCTTCACTTCCTGCCATCATTGATCCATTTCAGTTTGCATACCGGAATAATCATTCCACAGACGATGCCATGTCTCACCTGCTCCACACATCCCCGAGTCACCTGGACACTGGCAGAGGGAATTATGTTGGGATGCTGTTTGTGGACTACAGTTCAGCATTCAACACAATAATTCCCTGAAAGCTTTTCACCAAGTTGAAGGATGAAGGGCTCAGCTCATCACTGTGCCAGTGGATCCTCAACTTCCTCACAGACAGACCCCAATCACTGAGGGTGGGAAAACATGTCTCCCCCTCCATCTCACTCAGTACTGGAGTGGACAGCTTCCAGTACCTGGGTGTCCACATCAATCAGGACCTGTCATGGTTAACCCTGGTTAAGAAACCCCGCCAGCGTCTCTTCTTCCTCAGAAGACTTAGAGATTTCCATCTGCTGCTAAGGGTGCTTAAGAACTTCTACTCCTGCACCATCGAGAGCACCCTGACCGGAAACAGCTGCACCTGGTTTGGGAACAGCACCAAGCAGGACACACGAGCTCTCCAAAGAGTGGTGCGCTCTGCCAAACGCATCATTCGACCAGAGCTTCCTGACCTGCTGTCCATCTACACCAAGCGGCTCAAGACCAAAGCCAGGAAGATTATGATAGACGTCTCCCATCCCAACAATGGACTCTTCTCACTGTTGAGGTCTGGGAAGCGCTTCTGCTCCCTTAAGGCCAAAACAGAGAGAATGAGGAGGAGCTTCTTCCCCCAGGCTATTCGGGCCCTGAACCAAGTGTAGGACTGGACTCTCATACATCACGTCACAGCACACACTCTGTTTATTTGCACACTTCTTATAATTTCTTTCTTAAATCGTTATTTTCACATTTTTACTGTAAATAACTAAATTTAAAATCTGTAAATTTTGTAAATTTCTTTATTGTAGTTTAATGGTCAGGCATTGCACAGCATTAAGCATTTCACCACATGAGAAGGAAGAAAGGAAGGAATGAAAAACTAGCAGTACACAGATACTATAAATCTGCCTTCTGAATATGTAATAGTGTTGCTAACAGTGAAGTTTATTTTTTTCCTAATTTATATGGCTACGCTTCTTTGTTTTGAATTGTAACAGTCTGAGAACATGTGATCCCTCACATGTTCTCAGCCTTCTGAGGAGAAGTGAGTTAGGGTTAGTAGAAAGATAATGTCTGCCTGTAAGTCATTTAATCGGTGCTGAAGTTAATTTAAATTAGTTTTTAATCTTTTTTTTAATTACTTTTAAAACTGTCAAAGAACTCTCTTTGACAGTTTTAAAAGTAATGAGCCAGTGATGGAAATGTTTGCAATTTTTAGTGCTGCCAATTTTTTTTGTTTCGTCTCGCAATACTACTGCATAGCTCTGCTCACTTACCTCCCACCAGAGGAGGTAAGTGAGGATAAAATCTGCTTATTTTGCTGTTGATACATTGACGAACCACCATTGTCGATATTGACCATCATAATTCTTCTCACCTTTTATGCTTGCATTGAGCTAAATTGTTTCTTTTGCTATGTTAAAGCAATTCCTTACATGCCAACATATTTTTTACTTTTAAAAGTAAAAAAAACCCAAAACATTTTGTTTCTTTCAGGGAGATCAGGGCCCACCAGGATTCCCAGGTCTACCAGGGGCAGATGGTCCAGAAGGACATCCTGGTCCTAGGGGTCTGCCTGGTCCTCCTGGCCCCCCAGGGCCTCCAGGAAGAAACTTCATCCCAGTCTTTGAGGTATAGTGTGTTTCACTACTGAATGAATGGGGATAATATATCTAATGTTCTGTGGTTTTTATCATTAGGAAATCATAAAGAACAATATGCAATTTTAGCTGACATGAGCAATAATTTGTGTGTAGAACTAGAGCAGGATGACAAATAATGTATAATATCTAGGCAGTGTTTAACCCCATCTGCCTGTAAGCACAGAAACAGTGCAAATGAATTGTCTGTGTAGTGTGTGAGTTACAACAAAAGTTTTGATCATTAATTGTGCATAAATTTGATGTGAGCCCTCTTTTCCAAAAAACATGTTGGCTCATTGCTAAATCCCTTTGCATTTTTTTAAGGACCTGGAAGGATCTGGGCTAGAGACTGGTTCAGGAGCAACATTAACCAGAGGTCCACAGGTACAAATGTGGCACAATTTTAGTGTGTCACATAATTTTAGCATTTCACGAAGAGTTGCTGTTATTACCTGAGGTTTTATTATGGTTTGATTTTCACAGGGACCTCCAGGACTCCCAGGAATCAAGGTAGAATATTTGTGTGTGGGTCTATGTGAATATATACTTACAGGTTAAGTTGGGTAGTTAAACATTTAAAGTCTGTGGCCTTGGATGGCATTCAATGATGCATAAAAGAAATTGCTGTTTTGTGAAATTTCAAATTCAAATGAAATTTGTTTTTTAAATATAGTTTTCTTTATTTTGTCCCCTTCATCCCTCTCATAGGGTTTCGATGGTTTTGACGGTGTTCCAGGAAAGCCAGGACAAAAGGTTAGTTTCCTGTTATCTCAATTGTTTTTCTTCTTAAGATGCTGAAGATATAAAATCAGACAAGCTTCTTGAAAGTCTGCTTTCTTTGGGTCAGTAAATGACCATTACGTTATTATTTATCAGTTTTTCAGAAAAAAATGGCTTAGTTTTAAGAAGACAGAAATCAAGTCACCTTTTTAAACAATTACATCATTTACATCATTATGATGCTTATTTTTCTTCATTGCTTCTGCAGGGAGAGCAGGGTGTTCCCGGACACCCAGGCAATCCTGGTACAGATGGACTGAATGGGGCAGAGGTCAGTGATCTAAATAATTTTCACACATTTTAACAAGCAGTGTGCCTTTTTAAAAAAAAAGATTGGTACTTAAATGAATGATGTTCAAATTATTTCAGTCTGCACTAGTTAGCATGCATCAGTGACAACAGATGTAACTCAAAAATGGCATCAAAAGCTGTGGCTTGGGTGGGGTTGGGTTGCAAAGCAGATTGCAGATGCAGCAGCAACTGGAGAGTAGGGTTAACCAACTTAAAAAATGCACCTTATATATGTGCGTTTTGTTTTAGTGGGGTTTTTTTTAATAATCTTACCCATACTATATTTCTACTAGTCAGAGAGAAGGGACACACACTGAAGTGGCACTGAAAACTGCAGCTAATGTTTAATCCTGTGTCTGTAGGGACCAAAGGGGGACAAAGGTGACCAAGGACAAAAGGTGAAACCATCAACGAGTTGCTAGACAGACACTGCATACATGTACTGCTATGTGCTAAAAGGTAAAAATGTCAACTAATTATTTTTATTCTTTTTTACAGGGAGAGCCAGGTCAGGATGGGCTTAGTCTGCCTGGCCCCCCAGGACCACCTGGACCACCAGGAACCATCATCAACCTCCAGGATGTAAGTAGTGATGCTTTTGGTAACTCTGTTTTTTAAAGATGATGTTGTTTAGTGAGTCTCTGTCTTACTGTTAAAACTCCTTTTCTCTGTCCTCAGCTCTTTTTGAATGACACAGATGGTGGCTTTAACTTCTCAGGGATTTTTGAAGCTCAGGGACCTGCTGTGAGTACCAGACCAAAATTCATTCAGTGTAGACCAAATGCAGACAGTACATAAAAGACTGACATAGTTTCTAGGTCTCAAAAGTAAAGCCAACGCACAAGTGCCTTCAGCTTGCATTCTTTCTAATAGCTACCAGAGGGCGACTCTTCTGGTTACAAAAAGACTACTGGAAAACCATCCCAATGCTGTTGCTCTTTGACTTCTTTCATTATATAGATTATCAATTATTCCATTGTTTAATCTCATTAATATTTGCAGGGACCAAAGGGTCCAAAGGGTGACATCGGGTTGCCAGGTTTGCAAGGACCTCCTGGACTTAAAGTAAGTCGGATGTACATGATTGAGTTTTCTCTATGTACACTATAATGAAAACTATCTGTACATTGCTTTTTTTTAATTAACACAATGTACTTGTGTGTACACAAAGGGTGAAAAGGGTGAGCCAGGATTTGTCATCTCAGCAGATGGATCCATGATGTCAGGCCTGCCTGGGTCAGTGGGACCCAAAGGATTCAAGGTTATATTTCCTATCTAAATTGTTTTCACTTTCTAGACCTAACTTCCTGGTAAAGTTTTCTGTGTATGTGTATGAAGAGTGCAGGATGGCACATAAATATACCTTTGTTTGCAGGGAGATAACGGTGTAGCAGGGCCCCCTGGAATTCAAGTAAGTGATTGCAGAAAACAAAAGTAAATGCTAATGATTGCTGGTTTTATTTCTGCTGATATATATCATCAGGTTCATCACTTTTTCTCATTCCCAACAGGGGCCCATAGGACCACCGGGACACAAGGGAGAATTTGGGCTCCCTGGAAGACCAGTAAGCACCATGGACTCTCCAAACACTGTCTAATTAAAAGTAGATTAACATATTTCTGTGCATTGATTCAAAAATTAGAAGATTAAGATGAACTAAAACAGTGCATATTTGAGATGATTAGCTTTCTCCAAACTCATTTTCTCAGTTCATGTGTTGAAACTCCTGTTTGATTTGGTTTTATGTTAAATTAGATCACACGCTGACTCGTTCAACAAACTAGCCAATCTCCCAAATTCTCCTGCGGGAATGGTTAAAGTTAAAATCAATTTAACTTTCTTTTTCTAAAAACTTGAATGCTTTTTGAATAACGACTCTCTGTCTCTGTAGGGTCGCCCCGGCCTGATGGGACCTAAAGGAGAGAAAGGGGACTCTCGAGGCCTATCAGTGAGTCACGCATTGCTGTTTCTATGTATGAAATAATCTTCAAATGAAACATAGGTTGCTTTGAGTTACTGGTGCCAGTTTGGCAAAGAGATTAATTTTATAACAGGATTGAGTTTCATGTTTGTGACTCTCTTTTCTTCTTTTTCTCTTCTTAGGGACCTCCCGGCCCTCCCGGACCACCGGGGCGCCCAGGAATATTCAACTGCCCCAAAGGAGTAACTGCTTTTCTTTTTTTTTTACAAAGTTCTTCTGAATTGTCACATTAAATTGTGTGTTTTATTTGCTCACTGTTTCCTTCCTTCCTAAAGACAGTGTTCCCTATACCCCCCAGACCACACTGCAAAATGCCCGTAGGTTTCTGACCGTACAACTGCATTGTATACTAATAAAGCACAATAAATCGACAGCTTTAAGTACAGCCTGTGTTAGAGAGCTTTATGTAAAATCCCCACTGGTAAAATTATATTTGTATTGTGGAATATTGATTTTACACAAAGCCTGTCTGCTTATCTGCAGTGCATACTTAATTTTTCTCTGACACAGGCTGTGGAAAAGTCAGCATGTGGAAAAATTATCCATCAGACTTTAGAGTGTATGTTAAACCAACTCTGTAGTGCATCGTGATCAAACCTCATGGACACAAAAGCACAGCACTGTTTTTGTGGGCCACCACACCATTTTTTGTTGTTGTTGTTCTCTCTTCCCCTCTCTTTCACACCGTCCTCTGCTTTTCCGTCTGTGTACCTATAACACGCATGTTTTTCATTGTAACACTGAAGCCTTTATCACTCAGAACATTTTAACAGCTGTTCCAAAATATTCCCGCATGCATTTCGAGTCTGGAAAGATGAAGGCTAAGTGCAGAAAACAAGAGGGAGTTATAAAGTTGCACCCAAAGAAAATCTGCATGCATTTGCATTCGCTGATCAAGTGTAGTGTCAACATGAAAAACGGATGCATCAGTACCGTAATGTATTGTAAAGTGAGAAAGAATTATGTCACTGCCTGTTGTTAATCTGCATTTGCTCTGTTATTTCAGCTTAATTCAAATGGAACCATTGCAGCTGGTAGGTTCAGTCACCTTATCTAACTAATTATGGAAATAGTTTGCCAGAGACTGCTTTTGCACTCAAAATACCTTTAATAAAAATACGTAACATATGCACAGTATTTACAGTACAGTCAACCTGTTAATTAAGTTTGCTTTTGTTGTCTCAAAGGTAACTGTCAGACAGGAATAAAAGGGGAAAAGGGAGAGAGGGGCCTTCCAGGGATACCAGCTCCATCAAGTGAGTGAAAATGTCTTCCTTAGTAGTAAAATAAAAACACTAAATATAATAAATAAGTATTATCAGAGAGAAAAATCATTCTTAATATAAAAGAGGTTTAAAAGGGCAAATCGATGTGGTGTTTTCATGCTTTTACGCTGCTGTGATTCAAGACTTAAACAGTTTTTGTTTTTCTTGTTTCTCCCTTAGTGTCATATAATCAAAGAGGAGGCTGGGTAAGTTTTATAAGGGACGAACAAAGGTTGCTCTTTTCTCTTTTTTTCGCTATGGAATATGTGCTTGAATTTTAACCACAGATTGTATTTAAAAGGTGAATATAGCCAATTGTTTTCTGGATTTATGATCAGGTTGTAAGAATATGTCTAAAATGTCCTAAAAGCTAAGTAGGACGAAGACGTAAAAGAAAATATAAGTGAAAAACCAGTTGGAGACAGTTTAGCTGGAAATACTATATATAGGCAGATACTTCATAGCACCTTCGCTCAAATATTCTAAGGAAAAGCAGAGTTTATACTGGATGACAAAGAAAAGAAAGCCCCCCTCAAATCATTATCATGTATTTTGAACATTTTTTTTAACTACTGGATAACAAAGATGGCTTCAAAGAATTTTTAACAATTATAATCTGCCTCACTTTTAAAATCTTATCTTTTGGTGAAATGCAAACAAGGCTTAAAGACCCCATAACATGTTTAACTTTACTGCTTGTTACCAGTGGGGAAAAGTTGTTGCAAAAAAGTGGTTGACTCGGGAACCACTTAGATTAGTTTAAGACAATGAGTGATTTAAGACTTGTGTCATGTAAAGAAAGAGAGTGCAGTGCAAAGTTATTAGCTAATTTTAGCAAACTTCATTAACAACATTCATCCACATGTGCTCACTGTATGGGAGCAAAGGCCTCCTGCTAATAAGTACTTAGTAACATTCAAATAAAATACTAGAATTTCACTCAGTTAAATTGGACCACAAACTTATTGGACAGGTTGTTAATATAATTCAGCAGGCCATTTAAATCATTTTAAATACTCATATTAAAAATACTCAACAACACACCAACATGAGTTCAGGCATTTGAAAAGGGTGAGATGAAGCCTAGCAGAGAGCTGGTGGCTACATCCAGGTTTGTCAACTTCTGCCTGTCAGTGAAGTCAACCACACACCAGATAGAATTAAACTTTATATAGAAATTTAACAAGTTGTGAAAACAGTTTCAGCCCATGTGGAGTTGTTGGGGAAACTTGGCTGTGTAACCCCAACCATGATTTGTACCAGACTTGATTTCTGCTCTAAAGTTTGGTCTTTTTATTGACCTACTTTTTGAAGTCTTTAAGTGGACATTTGAAGGACTGTAGTTTTTGGCACTTAAGAATTTTTCAGTCAACAGTTGGTTGCTGTTTGGTCTCAACTCGCATCACTGTGTGTGTGTTTTTGACTGTCCATGCACTAATAGGTGGTGAGTGGTGACCAGGGAATCAAAGGGGAAAAGGGAGAGCCGGGGTTTCCAGGGATTTCAGGTATCCCTGGAAGACCAGGACCAGTGGTAAGTTTAATGCATCATGGTATATTTTTGAAAGACTAAACCTTAAAGTGTTAGTAATTCTGTCCTTTATATATTTTAGGGGCCCAAAGGAGAATCAGTCATCGGTCCTCCTGGTCCCCCTGGGCCGGTAGGCCCTCCTGGTATACCAGGCTATGGCAAGCCTGGTCTCGTTGGACCTCCTGGGCCACCAGGACCTCCAGGGCCCTCTGGGTCATCCTTGAGATATGGTTCAGGTAATACTCATTAAACCGCAAATATAAGATATACAATCGTCCAAAAGGATGTAGTTACTGTAACTAATGAAATAAAAGAATGACTTACAATATTCTACATGGAAGATACTGAGATCTTTGTTATCACAGGTATGACCATTGCTGGCCCCCCAGGCCCTCCTGGACCTCCTGGACCACCTGGACCTGCTAGTCCTTCAAGTAACACAGCATCTGTAAGTCAGTTTATTTGTGGCTGAGCTATACATTAATATAACACCGGACCAGTGATTCTCCTAATTGATTTTTTTTTTTCTGCACATTTTGTACTTTTCCACATTTGCTTCTCAGCTGAAAACATTTTCGACTCGTGAGAGTATGATGCAGCAGACAGTAAAAGACGCAGAGGGCACTCTGGTATATGTTACAACAACAGGAAGTCTCTTCCTTAAAGTTTCCCAGGGATGGAAAGAGATCCAGGTACTAATTTACAATGGTGCATTATCAGTTTGGTAAAACGGTTTTACAGAAATATTTTCATGTTCATATTAGTACACTGGTCACAGAACAAACTGCTCTCCATCATGATCGTGAATAACGCATTTCACCCGCTCAACTTCACCCCAATAAGTCAATAGAGCTCACTAATACTGATTTAAAGCTTCAGAAAATCCTTTCTACCTTTCTATGTGAAACTGTCCAGTAACTGTTCTTTCTGTGACAGGTGAACACACCTGCCAGACATAAAATACCACACACATGTTTTTTTTGTATTATATCCTCTTGCAGCAGTTTCTTGGATTTCTAATGTACATATTATTAATTCAATTTGCACTAATGCACAATACCTGTCTTACATTTTACTCTACTTTGAACTCACTCTGCACCTGTGGCACTTTACATTGTTTATTTTTTTAAATTTCGTTGTCCTGCTGCTATAAGACAATAATTACCTTTGTAGGATCAATAACATCTCTCTCTCTCTCTCTCTCTCTCTCTCTCTAAATAGCTAAGGTCAGTGCACTGAAACATGTGATTTAACTGCAGAAAGTTCAGAATAAGTGGCACTTGAGCCTTTTAGTCTTATATTTGGACTTTTACAGATGCCGGAAACAGTTTTTGAGGTCCAAGGTTTTTCAGGTTTCCATTAAACTAATAAATGATTAATGAGCTGCAAACAGAACCCCCCCCCCAGAAAATATCACTGAATCAAATCATTATTATTGATTTAAGGGCAAAGTGAACTCAAATACATCAACTTTTGGTATATGTTTTCCTAACTTTATTCTTCGCTTTTGTTCACACAGCTTGGCAGCCTGATCTACCTCTCCAATAACATTATCCCACAAGATGAGGTACTTATTGCATAACCTGTCAATATAAAAACAAATCCTTTTGTGGAATTTGGTGTTAGAGTATTCATCTCACAAACTTTTTTTTTCAATGATTCGTTTAGCCTCGAGCTTCACATCATATAAGAGGCGACACCATGCAAAGAATACACTCTGTTAAAGGCAGGGTGAGTGTTTGATTATCATCGAATCCCTTGTGAAGAGATTTGTTTTTAGTCGTCTCTTGAACAGTAATCTCAGATTAACAACGATCTGTTCTGTCCTCTCCCTGAAGCTCAACCTGGTGGCGTTGAACCAGCCTCACTCAGGGGACATGATGGGGCTTGACATGGCTGACCGGATGTGCTTCGAGCAGGCCAAGGCGATGGGTTTGGCTCCCAACTACCGTGCCTTCATTTCATCCCACAGACAAGACCTGGTTCACGTTGTCTATCCAGGTTTCCGGCAGACTCTGCCAGTTACCAACCTCAGAGTGAGTGCTGCTTTTTACTGTCAAACAAACACTAGCATCAATCTTTCAACATACCCGAAGCATATATTTTTAAAATGCATCGAACCCGCTATGTTTCACCACAGGGAGACATGATGTTTAGGAACTGGCGCTCAATTTTCACCGGCAATGGGGCGCCGATCAATACAAGGTTACCCATCTACTCTTTTGATGGCCGGGATGTCTTCGCTGACCCCTTCTGGTTTGTACACTTCATTTACTGAATTTGTTTCTTGGAGTCTGTTCATCTGTCTACAGCAGTGATATTTTCTGTTCTTTTTCTATTAGGCCTCAAAAGAGTGTTTGGCACGGCTCTACCAGCCAGGGGCTCCGTGCCACGGACAAGCACTGCGAGACATGGCGAGCAGACCATGTATCCGTCATGGGCCAGTCATCAAGCTTGACCTCAGGTCTGCTCCTGGGTCAGGAAACACGAAGCTGTTCCAACGAGTACATTGTCTTGTGCATTGAGACCCACAAAAACCCGTAAACCGCTCTGTCCCTGAATACCACTCCTCCAAGGAAACCCATCCGAGCCTCCACCGAAGTTAAAACCTCTGCGAAAAGATCTGAGTATCCCTCTTAGAAAAGGATGCCACTTTCAACACATCTTTGGTGCTCCGTGTAGCATTTTGGTTTTTTTTGTTTGTTTTTTGTTTTTTAAACTCCACTTTCACACTTACAACACAAATGTTACTAATTCTGACACCCTTCACTCTTCTGGCATCACATGAAGGGTTTGAGGCAGTAACAAACTGCTGACATCAGCAAGATATCTCCTGGGAAGGTAAGCTAATATTAGCTTGTTGCTACACTCTGGTGCTGAAACGAGTTTGTTAATTGCTTAGCGAAGCAATGGATAGAAACGATCCTTTGTGTTGTAAAGCAATCCAAAAGATTTCCAACTTGGCACATACTATACTGTAAAACACAGCACAGAGGCTAACACGGGCTGCTAATCTTTTTAGCATCCTTTGTACTTTGTACTGACGTTAAAATGATACACGCAGCACCTGGAGTTTTTTCAAGAAAGGTGGACTCATTTACAACGAGACACATCAGTGTCATTTTACGAGAACCATATATAAAGTAACACTCATGGGTTTCCCTCTCAGTCGTGCAGTTGTGTTGAGGATGAGAGAGGTCCTTTTGTTTTTGTAGTTCTTCAGGAGACTGGAAGTAAAGACTGAGGATGGCTGCAGGAACCTGCACCTGCCCTGAAGCGTGGCAGTCCAAAGACTTTTCCAATGGAAGTGTAAAAGGCAACTTACATATTTTTTACTATGTTTACAGGTTGTCTTGAAAGGGTTTTAAACCAATTCAGGAAAAAAAAAAGTTCTATTAAGACCAGAACTCTCCACAACCAACACGTCCCTCAGACAACCGGTGTTGCCACCAAAGTAACTTTTGATGCACTGTACTTCATTTTTGATATTTTCTAGTTCAACATTTTCATCCTTTAAAAAGTGTTTGTCTTGTAGTTTTTCTTTTTCATCTTATCAACTCTTTCTCTTAAGGGTATTTAATTTAATTCCAATGATTTATTTATACTGTCACAGCACATAACAAGAAATCAGATGGTTAAATTTAAGAATGTAATTTATCATGTGTTGTTTGTCAAATGACTGTTTTTTTTTTTCTAACTTTTTGCCTGTTTTCTTTCTTTTTTGTTTTCTTATGTTGTCTTTTCATTGTTTTAAAGACATCTGGAGAACATTAGCGACATCAAAAATAATTTCCATCCAGTGTAAAAGTGCCATTAAAACAAATGATTCAGTTTTATGTTGGAAAGAAACCCTAGAAAAACTCTAAGGTCAAAAGTGAAAGCATGTGTTTTGTATAAATATTGGTGCTTTATGTTGAATAAAGACTTTTCTTTTCATAACTTGTGTTTGTTTCATTTTCATTTTAGAAAGAAAGAAATCCTATGCTTGTTTAGTCTGCTTCAAGGTTTTGATTTTATAGCAAAGAGGCTTTCTGCATTGGTTCAGTTGTTTCACTGCTGTCATCCTGCCAATTAAGAAATATGTAAATGTTGTTTGAAACACTGAAACATATATTATGTGTAGTTATGTATTTACTTGTTTATGATGTGTCCAGCTCTACTTGGATTTGTTGAATGATGTGCTTGTAAAAGTGCAAATGCTTTGTTTTGCCAATAGACACTTTGCTGAGTGCCCTGAGTGTCAATCATAACACAATTGAAGGGTGTTTCTCTCATCTCTTCTTGAATTTCTTGCCTTTTTAATTTCCCTTTATTTACTTCTTTTGTTATAAATGTTAACCATCATGTATTGGCAAATAGCTAGCATCAATTCGTATATCAATCTTCCTGATGTGAATCGCTTTACTATTGGCCATCTGGAAATATTGTTACATGTACTTTAGTCATAAGAAATTGAAGTTCTCTGTCCTAAGGATATACGTATAATGTCGCTTGCCTGCTGCCTGTCGCTGAGGGGAACTCAAGATTGGAACAGAGTTCAGCCCCTCTCAAGGTCACTGGTTCCAAAACTCTCAAAAATGCATTGATATTAGCCTGACTATATCTAGGTCATCTCTGAGCATCTCTGTTCTGAGCACTTTGGAAACTGTGGTGGAGAGCAGGTGACTAGAAGTGCTATCTGTCATGAGAGTTCCTACCATCCTTCCCACCACCTACTGGATGGACTACGGGGCACCTTCCAGGACAGACTGATTCACTTATTTTGGCACAAGGACAGTTATAAAAGCCCTTTATACAGCACCTTACAGTTTGTGCTGCTATAACATAGGAATTTCTTAATTTGGCTGGTGGTATAAATAAAGTATATAGTATCTTAAACTAAACACAGACATTGAATCAGATATGTACAGCAGGAGTTCAGGGAGCAGGAGCACACAAACAAACAGTAGACAGAGAGAAACAAAGAGTAGGAAAACAGATGACGCACAGAGGAAAAGAGCAAGGGGTGCTTCTGTACTTGTGACATTGTGCATGACTTTCAAAAACAAGCACTCATAAACTTAACTTTTTAACACAGCTAATTCGAAGTCATGGTGGATGTTTTGCTTTTTGTATGATTATTGAATAAAATAATCTTTGGGTTAGAAGAGTTAGTTAATTTGCCACAGCCCTACCACTCCATGCCTTCAGCAGTAATAGTTATGCTACAAAGTACCTTTGCAGCACTGAACGTAATTCTGTCTCAGTGTTGCACTGGAGGTTAAAGACTTTGCAAACACTATCTAAATATGGTTCTTCAAACAAAGGTTACAAATATCTGGCATGGAGAGAAAAGCTAACCAAATAGCCAAACCCCTTTGCCTTCACATAATAGAGCAGTAGTTGTGGAGTAACAGAGTTTGCCCTTATTTTTACTTTGACAGCTTTTGCAAGTTTTTCGGACATGAAGGCATTTAAGGTACTGTGGCACTGTTACGCTTTTATTTTTGTTTAAGTTTAGTGTAAGTTAGTTTAATCAGTTGCTTTAACTTTATTTAAAGGTTCTGTCTGCGCTTTTCCTGACTGCAGCAACAATAAACGGTCAGTCTTTTAATTTTGGCAAGTGCCCCAAGCCATCTGTTCAAGAAGACTTCAACGTTACAGAGGTATAATATCGAATAATTAGCGTTGTTAATGACTACAGTCTGCTGAACTTTGATTTCTGAACTTATACTGCGTGCAGTGTGTTCACCTCTGTTTATTCTATGTTTTGGGTTAATTGGAAGTAGTTGTTTTTTCCTGAAGGAAAAGTCTGTTACCAGTGGATGGACTCTGTGGGGTCATAAAATAAACAGAAAAGTTCTTCTTTCTTTAGTATATGGGTACCTGGTACGAAATTGAGAAGCTTCCAGCAGTGTTCGAAAGAGGAATATGCAACCAAGCTACATACAGTCTTCAGTCCGATGGAACAGTCAAAGTTCACAATGCGGAGCTCCTGTAAGGTTTCAGCTGTTCTTCTGCTTTGCAAACATGTTGAAACTATTACCCTACCCTGCAAAGGAATAAATACTGACTCCTTGACCGTGCAGGTCTGATGGGACGATAAACTCAATTGAGGGAGTTGCCAGAGTTAAAGACCCATCTCAGCCTGCTGTTCTAAGTGTCAGCTTCTTTATAGGTACTTCCAACATGGCTTGTATATTTTGCTGTCAAAATAAAATACAAAGTACTTTCCACTGTACTTTTTAAAAAATATAATCAATTTATATCTGTGTCTATATCCAGGTGTTGCAGATGCTCCCTACTGGGTGCTCGCCACAGATTATCAGTCCTATTCTTTGGTGTACTCCTGTTCTGACTTCTTTGGAGTTTTTAACATTGACTTTGCCTGGATCCTGGCTCGCACTCGTACGCTGACTGAGGATATCATGAAACAGTTACACGAGAAGCTGACTGCTGCGGGTGTCAATGTAAATCGCCTTGAGGTCTCCAACCAGACTTCTTGTGATGTTATGGTTATGACCTGACCTGACACGGCCTGTAAAAATTGAACTAATTGAGGAACAAAGTGCTTATTACCTGTTTGTTGTGCTATGTGTTGCGTAAAACTGCTAAAATGACAGAATATGATAATAAAATGTAAACACTTAATAGAAGCTAAGCCACTCTTCCATGCATGATTTTTTTTTTTTTTGCATTCTGGCAAATTTGATTAATTTTTTGCACCTTTTCAGTATTAGCTTATTGTGCAAAGGCGTTTAATTTGACTAAAAACAGAACATCATCCATCTAAACCTATAAATACAATTTTAAATACTGTCAAAAAAGGATGCAGTTAAATATGTTTATCCACTCAGATTTGTTTTACTTTTACTTTATAGTGGAAAAATTATGATAGCCCAAAATGAATCCATTTGTTTTACTCATTTTTGCTTTTAGACTCTGAATTAGTCTGAAAGAGTGAAAGCTGTGAAATCAAAACCGGACGCTGAAGGCTGTCAGAAAAAAAAATACGTGTCAGTTGTCAATATCATTTCTCATTTATGTGTTTATTCGGTTGGGCCCTAACACCAGATCGTTCAAGGTCGGAGTGATGCTTTTATTTTGAAGAGCACAATCCGGGTTTTGCGTAGCTGTATGCGTGTGGAAAAGTGGGCGGTACCGCTTTAAGTAGTTATGCGCGGCTCGCTGATAAGTTTCTGTCAGTCAATCGCTTTTTTTGCACAACAACTATTTAATGGCATTTCTTGTACCTGAGAAGACATTTTTCAAAGCTAGAAACATGTTCTTGTTCTTGCTTTGCGTTTTTCTTTCGTGTCTGCCGTTTTATTTATCAGCCCAGACTGACAGACAAAACGAAAGACCCATAATAGGTAAGTTAATGCCTTATTAACACGATATTTACTACAGCTGTTAAGCTAACTTGCTAACCTTAGACTTGGGAAGCAACGGGCGACAGTTACCGTAAACCTACCGTAAGAGAGTAAACTTTTTGCTGTTCCTGTATCACTCTGGAAAGTGCCAGCAGTATAAGACAAAGACACGTGTGGGCTGTGTTTTTGTTCCAACAGGTGTGCTGGCTCAGGACATGTATTTACCCCAACCTAGCCAAACAGCTTACATAGCTGCCTCTTATGTAAAGTTCCTGGAGTCAGCAGGAGCCAGAGTTGTACCTGTCATGTGAGCTGTTTTCATCTGCATGTTATTATCTAACTGCATACTTGTCACGCTTTTATAAGAGGAGAGGTTGCGTAATGGCGTGTGTTTAACCAAGTGTGTTTGGATTAAAGTTTGAACTTGTTGTTCCTGCAGGATAAACCAGACACTGGAGAAGTATAAGACACTGTTCAACTCAATCAATGGGTCAGTACGTTACAGTACATATTCACAGTTAGACAGTTGGAGCCCTGTTTGGTGGATTTAGGGCTTTTCACAAACAATAGATTGAATCTGTTTTGTAGGGGGGAGTGACTACAGAGGGATAAAAATGCTGAGTCATTGCATGAAAATATGGGAAAGTGGAAACCTCAAGCTAGGTTAAGAAGCCCGGTGATATTTGGATAGATGTTGTCACTAGCAAAAAGACAATATGCTGAGCTGAGATGTCATTAGGAGTGACACTGGGGTTGGTTTGATGTAAGAGTATCAAACTCTTACTACAGCTCCTGTGGGGCTGTAGTGAGCCCCAAAGGGAAGAGCTGAAAGAAGAAGAGTTTACCAGAAGTTGATGCTAATTAATTACCAGAGGTGGGACCAAGTCACTGTTTTGCAAGTCTCAAGTAAGTCTCAAGTCATTATCCTCAAGTCAGAGTCAAGTCTCAAGTAAAGTCAAGGCAAGTCAGAGTCAAGTCCCAAGTCCGAAACTTTGAATTTCAAGTCTTTTCAAGTCTTTGTTTATTTATTTATTTTTTTTGTCTGTCCCGTTTTGGATTATTAGCGTTCAGAATTATTATCTGAAGGCCATGAAAGATGCCCAACGTCTTTGTTTTTGTTTTTTTTAAACAATGTTATGGTAACATAATAACCAGGGCTGGACTGGGACAAAAAATTGGCCCGGGCATTTTGACTAGAGACCGGCCCACCAGGCATTATAGGAAAAGCCATAAAGCCTTTGAATGAAAACAACCACTTTGATGTACACTGCCTTGTTGGTATATATGTATCAATCTAATAAACTTAAACCTACACCATCCTCCCTATTCTGGATTTTAAACAGTACATAGCGGAAACAAAAAGACTGCTTGGTCGAGTAATAAATGCGTTGGTGTCAGTCCGCCTTGCAAATGCCAGACACACAAAGCAGAACAATAAATGGCGTTCTTTGCAATAAGTAAGCCACTTCCTGTTGGTGCCATCTTTACAGCTGAACACCCTCATCACAACTGCACTGCTGGTGTTCTGCTGTGGGTGGTAATAAGAAGGCCTGTAATATGGCAGGTTCAGGGCGAGCAAAGTCATCTCTTGCCCCATCTCTCTCTCTCCTGCTCTTCTGTATGTCCCTGCTGCTCCGTCTTTCTCTGTTGCTCCATCTCTCTCTCTTGCTCCATCTCTCTCTCTTGCTCCATCTCTCTCTCTTGCT
>VOQK01040747.1:0-18522 GCA_015052645.1 Benitochromis conjunctus
CTGGGAACAAAGTAACAAAGGCTACCATCAGTAACACACTACGCCGCCAGAGACTCAAATCCTGCAGTGCCAGACGTGTCCCCCTGCTTAAGTCAGTACATGTCCAGGCCTGTCTGAGGTTTGCTAGAGAGCATTTGGACGATCCAGAAGAGGACTGGGAGAATGTCATATGGTCAGATGAAACCAAAATAAAACTTTTTGGTAAAAACTCTACTTATCATGTTTGGAGGAGAAAGAATGCTGAGTTGCATCCAAAGAACACCATACCTACTGTGAAGCACAGGGGTGGAAACATCATGCTTTGGGGCTGTCTTTCTGCAAAGGGACCAGGACGACTGATCTGTGTAAAGGAAAGAATGAATGGGGCCATATATCGTGAGATTTTGAGTGAAAACTTCCTTCCATCAGCAAGGGCACTGAAGATGAAATGTGGCTGGGTCTTTCAGCATGACAATGATCCCAAACACACCACCCAGGTAACAAAGGAGTGGCTTCGTAAGAAGCATTTCAAGGTCCTGGAGTGGCCTAGCCAGTCTCCAGATCTCAACCCCACAGAAAATCTTTGAAGGGAGTTAAAAGCCCGTGTTGCCCAGCGATAGCCTCAAAACATCACTGCTATAGAGGAGATCTGCATGGAGGAATGGGCCAAAATACCAGCAACTGTGTGTGAAAACCTTGTGAAGACAAAAAAACATTTGACCTCTGTCATTGCCAACAAAGAGTATATAACAAAATATTGAGATGAACTTTTGTTATTGACCAAATACTTATTTTCCACCATAATTTGCAAATAAATTCTTTAAAAATCAGACAATGTGATTTTCTGGATTTTTATACTCAACTCGTACTTGAGGTATACCCATGATGAACATTACAGGCCTCTGTCATCGTTTTAAGTGGGAGAACTTGCACAATTGGTGGCTGACTAAATACTTTTTTGCCCCACTGTAAGTCAACACAATTTTGGTGGCCAGAGAATGTACCACTCATTGTTCCCTACTGCTGCATTTATTGTATGAAATTAGCTGGGTGTAGAAGCTTTTATATGTTTGTGTGACTACAAAACTCTCAACAGTCTGTTTCAGCAGATATCTGACAGTTCAACATATTCCTGTCTAACTTTATTTCTTACCAATAGACAGATAGTAAACCCTGCTACCCCACGCTGGGAGTACTGCCTGCACCTGAACTAATATTTGAGACTAAACTAAAACAGTGAGGATGGGCTAAGACAAAATACAAGATATTTGTTAAAGTGAATGAATAAATACTTGGGACTGGCACTGGGAGCATGACAGTCACATAGCTAACATAATAATAAAGAGCTTGAACTTAATTAGTTCTTGTGGTGTAGCCCACAAGACACATATAACAGATGATGCTCTCCAGCACCCAGAGTTTGAAAGTAAAGCTAAAGGAAATTATTCTCATAGATAGAATTCCACATTATAAACCCTGTACTACCGCTCTCCACCAGCTAGTGTTCAGAGTTATTGAAAGTGGATTCCCAGGCTTTCAGGATGACTCGGTACACGTATATCCATCCAGAGCTTCTTAGACTGCACGTCTTGGTTAACAGCTTATTTATAGTATTGATCCTACTTTTCTGTTTTTGACATTCCTGTTACAGGATGGCTACTCTGCTGAGCAAGTTCAGGATAGACTTTTCGGACATTACTGTCCTTGGGGACATCAACACCAAGCCCAAGAAAGAGCAGTAAGTCCACTTTGTTAAGCTTCACACTTTGAACATCCTCCCCAATTATTAGCATGGCACATGTCACACATTCAGTATCTAAAGTGCCTTGAGGTAACTGTTGTTAGCCATATTTGGCACTATATAAAGAAAAAAACGAACACTTTTAATTATATGAACATTTGTAATTCAATGTTCAGCGTATTTGAGGACAATAAGCTGAACTGAAAAGCTAATTACTGGTGCCCTCATGTGGTCTGTGTTTAAAAACCAGACTGCTGGGAAAAACATGTGGGCTTTGAGACCACGTTGATTAGGTTTGAACAACTGATGGTTTTTAAGAAGGGAACATTTTCTTAACATTAATAAATCTGAAGACTTTTCAAGAAAATATCACAAACTAGTCCAGATCCAGATATCCATCTGGGTCTTGAGACTTAGTTTTTCCTAGCTTTTCTACATTAGTCATTAAATTTTTATGAAAAACATCCATTTGTGTTCATTTCTTTGGTGGGATGTTTTTGAAAATCCAATTCATTTCAACAGTTGCCTCAAAGCTTTGTGTAGTTAACCGTTTAACATGAGGATTAACCATGAAGCTGTTGTAACGCAGCATGGCAGCCTTTGAGGAGATGATCGAGCCTTATCGGCTGAAAGAAGATGATATGGAACAGGAGGCAGCTGAGAGGCTGAAAAACAGCGAACCATGGAGGATCACTGACAACGAGCTGGAGCTATATCGTACCAAGGTCACAAGAATTCACTGCATACTCCATTTACATGCGTCATTAATCTCATAAGATGAAATTCTTGAGTCAGTGTCAGTCAAAGTTCCTGTTATTCCAAAACCTTTCCATGATGACAGAAATTCAAGGTTCAGAGGGATTCATTCTTTGATCCCTTGAGCAGTTCAGTGTAGCTTATACTGTGCGTGACACTGCTGCCTGGAAGTCTGTGGTGCAGTGGCTTGCGAATATGATCTTGTAAGGTGATACCTGATTGCCTGAACCTGTGTTTGTCTTTCTCTTTAGACCCATCGTCAGCTCAGACTCAATGAGCTGCTGAAGGAGCACTCAAGCACAGCCAACCTCATTGTTATGTAAGCTTGGGTTGGGTGGGTGTGTATGTATTTTAGTTTCAGTAATACCAAGTGAACACACAAGACGATAAAAAACCTGAATGAAAATACTCGTTGTCAGCAGATTAGACAGACAACCCTCTGTCTGCTGACAGCAACAGCCGCTGGTTATAAGCTAACATTATGCAAGCTAATGTTAGGGTCAAAGCAGGAAGCTACCAGGAGCAAAAACAGCAGCTTGACTGACCGTTCAGCCGATCTATAACATGTTAAAGCCTGAACCATGAAAATGGAGAATTTTCTGAGCCTTTTGGACAAATTAAAAATACATCAATAAATAAATATTCATTTGGATATGAGTTTTAATTGTGCAATTTCAGAAGTGAGCTGGGAACACCCAAAAGGGGCTGCTGTTGTGGAGTACTCTGACCCTCGTCTTTGGCCCTTCTCAAACTCGCTCAAATCTTTCCTGCTGCTTTGTTCACTTGCTCCCTAATTTATCCCATCTAATAACAGATGACAAGATAACTAGTGTTAAAAATTGTGGGCCAAGTCAGCAGGCAAAACTGTGATGAACCACGTTGGAAAAGTAAGGTGGAAAGCTTGCTTTAGGCTGGAGGTGATGATGATTTTAACAGAGATAAATTCGGCTTTTAGTCACTCTTTCCTGATAACATGAATATAGAATATTCAAAACCCACAAAGAACTTTTGTGGGTTTTGTAACTTTTATAAAGAAGAATTGGATTTTGATATACATTCAGTTCTTTAGCTGTTAAAGTTAACTTGTGTTAACTTAAAATACACTTTAAAACAGTCTACACAGGACGAGTGGCTTCAATAAGTGATGCTTCTACCTAATCCTTAAATGTGCCATGAAGTGATGAGCGTTCATATGTGTAGAGACAACAGTGCCTGATTTTATTATTGCTCCTTTTTGGTTCTAGTTTCATTGCTGATGCACATTGCTGTCTCTCTGCTTTCTTTGCCTTTCTCTGTGCAGAAGCCTCCCATTAGCTAGGAAGGGTGCTGTGTCCAGTGCTCTCTACATGGCCTGGCTGGAGGCATTGTCCAAGGACCTGCCTCCCATCCTTCTGGTGCGTGGCAACCACCAGAGTGTCCTCACCTTCTACTCTTAAAGGGGAAAACCCAGTGATTTAAGTCACAGCTAAAGTCTAAAGGTCCACCACATACACTCCTGAGATAGCAGAATACAAGCCAGTGATGGAAACAGTGCTGAGTAATACGAATCCAATGAAAGTGCTATTTTTTTTGTGTGTAAAAGTGCTACATGTTTTGTGATGGAGGAATATTATGTTGGGGTGGGTGCTGGTTGTAAAGTTGCCCACTCTTTTTCCTTTCTTTCTTTTTATTCCGAGATGTCTTATTCTCTCGTTGCTCTAGTTCCTTCTGATTTCCTCATTAAAGTGTCATTTTTGTTCAAGTTGATTTCTCTCAGGCTCTAAAGCAGGCATGCACAATATAGATATGTTCATGATGTGGAATATATTGATGTCATACATTTTAAGTTTATCAGACCAGTTGTTGTTAGCTCCAGCAATAATCACCCTGTTATTTTCTTTTTAAGTTGGGGAAAATGCTTTGCAACACCTTCTAAAGCCTTATGGACGTGCCTTCCAGTTGAATCAGATGAAACCGAATTAGAATCTCTATTCAGATTGACAATTTTAACAGAATTTCCTCCTCAGTTGTGCGGGTGGATTTAAAGTAGAATTTTATAAAGGGTGTCAAGTCGAACACTCGTACAGTTTTGACCTTAATCAGCATATTTATTTGGGGCTTTGATTTTTATATTTTTCACTTTTGAGTCTTCCTTTGTAAAGTTCTTGAATACCCATCACAAGATCCTTGATCTTTTAGACACAGTTTGTAGGGGAGGGGTGCATGTGGGCATAGACTTCAAATCTCTGTCAGAAAAATGTGAGGCTAGGTTTTTCTTTAGCCTTTTCAGGTGGATAGAATCTCTCCCTAGTAGCTGCCGATTATCAGCTTTCTTTGGTTCTGTGGCCACATGTATTGTTATTTCGCTGTAAAGAAACTGTTCTACCCTTCGAGACGCTAGTTCAAACCTTGCCTTAATGCTAGAACTACACACTACTGTCACGATTGTCATAAGTTCTCGCTCTTAAGCCATATCGGCTGGAGGGTTTGTGTGTAAATGCAGATAGCTATCCATTATTAATTATTTTTCATTATTAAGTCTCAGCACATATGCATCTTTATCTGCATTAGTCATTTAGCCTCACTTCATTTAGTGTGCTCTTGGGGCACATCCCTGTCTTTTAGCTTAATTATTTCTATTGATCTTAGGGGTACCGTGGCATCACACACAAAAAAAAGCCATACACAGACATTTTCCAGTTGTAGTGTACTGTAGAGGTCACATGTTTCCCTGTTCTGTTCCCTGTTCTACTGTGACTGTAGAGAATATTGATTAACTAGCTTCAATATGCAATAGTACAACTGTTACTTTGGCGAGTGGTAAAGTGACAGGTGTCGTCACAGACAGAGAAAAATAACCCCGATCCTAAAATCAATTCATAAAATTCATTCTATTTGAGTTTTGTTGGAGAAATGGACGGTAAAGTGAAAGTAACTGGTTAGTTTTCTTTAAGGTTGCGAACGTTGTTATTAAAACAGCTGAGCATAAATGGGTTGGTTGGAGTGGTACTAGCATAGATGTTTGTTTTGAGTGCATTGCCCTAAAATTAGCCATGATATTTTGAAGCCTCTGCATTGTGTTGTTAAATACAGCAGAGATGCACAAATCATTGTGGATGGTCTCCTTATTTTGAATTAAACAGCATGGACTTTGGCTCATTATGATTATGAGTGAGAAACTACTATAAAGCAAATTAAACTTTATTATATGCAATTTAAAAGAGGAATGTGAGAGTGCGTAGGTTAGTTGAATGTACACTACACTAGTAGTACCTTTTGGTTTCCGCTGTCATGTGTACGATCAGTTTTCTGCACATACTGCAGTTAGCACAATAGTGTTCTGTCTGTCGGCTTCATTGTGCTATTAGCGTTCATGCAGCACCATTACCCACCACTCTGTTGTTCACATGGATTTTTTACATGGATTGTTGCTACATTAATAATCCATGTGTGTAATGTTTGCAGGGACTGTTATAAGGATTCAGTGCAAACAGGTTATATAGATCTATACTCTTGCTCACCAGAGTGCTAAATGTAGCCGGAATAAATTTTAGTCATGTGGAAGTGTGTGCTGGGAAAGCACTGTAGATCATTTCGAAGGCGGTCCTACATTGTGTAACAGCCTCAAATACCAAAATTCATCCACAGCACAGTGTGTGTTCATTTTAATCCAGCTGACACTACTTTTCAAAATAAAAAGCAAAAAGTTCGATCTAAAATTCGATATTGGCCAAATTTTGGCTATCAGTCTGGAGCCTTCCTGCAGCTGCAACGAAATTATGCTCAACTCAAACTATGGAGTATGACTGAAGATTTCTGTATTAGAGCAAATGTAAACGGATTTTTTTGAGGACTAACTGCTAAGCAATACAATTAGTGAAACAAACTGCAGTTTTTGTTTTAGTTTTTGGTTGTTTTTTGCAGTGCATTTTGGGCAATATAAATCTGAGAGTATCAATGTGGGCTGAGATGGTGATTTGGGGGCACTATTGTGTACTATAACAAAATAAAGGAGTGTATCTTTGAGATCTCTGTTCGTTGTTGTGTTGTGAGGCATTGACTCTTATTCTCTTGTTGGTACAGAACAACATTATTACAAACAAAAACATGGGTTAAACCATTTGTATATTTAAAAATATATATATTTCCTTATCTATCTATCTATATCTGTATCTATCTATAATTATACACAGATTATAATTATACACACATACATGCATACATAATATAAAAAACACAACACATGTATCAATGCTAAGAGGGGTTCTTTTTCATGTCACATTAAATGAAACAAAAATACCTCCTATCAACGTTTTCCAGCCAGCTAATGATGTTTGGGTGTGTTTCCCTCATTAGTCTTGATGGATCCTAACGTCTGTCTGACAAAATTCTCCTCAACAAATCGAATCGTATGTACATGTAAGTCGAGGCATTATTTGAGTTCTCCTAATTATTGTTTGCATTCTTTGCCATATCCCCTTTTCCTCTCTTATAGCAGGTATGTTGTTCCATGAGGGTGGACTCTTAATTTTTCAAAAATGATCAAATGGTCCTAAAATCTATTTGATGGTTGACATCACTAAGTTTATAGTAAGTATAAACTAACATGTAAATAAACGTAATAGTATATACACATGGAACATGTTGGAAGGTTATTTATTTTAGTTCAGACTTTGCTTTTTTTCTCTTTTAATATTTGGGGTATTGCTTGTAATTTGATTTGCATGTCGATGTTTTTTTTCTTTTGCAGTTTGTTTCCTTTTGATTCTAGCAAATTGTCTTTTTCCTTGAGTCTGTATCTGTAGCCTTTCAAAGAAGAAAAAGATATGATGACAAGCAGCTCAGACCAGTTTTCTCCTGCTTTAACACGAGCGTGTAAGGCCCAGCTGGTTGAAGCAGTAATGTTTTGATACTGTTAACAGTCACAGATATGCTTTTTCTAACATTTTAACATGTATGATTACCAGTACTTTGTACATCTTTATTGCAATAAATAAACCAAATGAAATCGTTAACATTTTTATTCTATATTTGTGGTTTGTAAGGCATGGGATGCTTTTATTTAATTCAGTTTTATTTATTGTTTACTGAATGATACCAAGGTGCATAATGGATAAAGCTCCTACAGTGTGTGTGACGGGACCAGGTTTATTGAGGGACTTTTGCCATGTCCAGTTGAGGGTTAATGGAAGTCTAATATAGATTATATTAGACTTCCATTAAGCCTAATATAATTAAATGTTATTATATTTATAAGAAATGCTTTGTCCCAAAAGTCGGGAAATCATTGTGTTACAGCAGACAACAAATTTTAGGAGAAAACTGCACACCTAAATCAATGACGGGTGCATAGGGGATTTTTTTATTTTTATTTTTTTTCTTCACGTAGAGAAAATAAAATCTCCGCACACTTCCCACTTACCGTTATTTGTATTCAGTTACAACGTTTCGGTCCATGTGACCTGCGTCAGGTAATATCAAAAATCTAATGGTAAAAAATTACACTAAAAGTGAAAATACAAAAACATGAAGAGATCAATAAATTTATAAAGTAAATATAATGAGCTTAAATCTATCAGAAAAGTACTGCGGTATAAGATGTATGGGGCAGCAGAGCTGAAACACTTGGTGGTCAGAAGCCGATAATTATCATTTCAACACAGGGCTTAAAGCAAACTACAGTGGTACAGCAGACTCTCACAATGATGTCTGAGAAGTGAAATGAAGTTTATAGGATTTACAGTAAGTGTGCGATAGTTACTTAAACAAAATTAGGCAGGTGCATAAATTTGAGCATCCTTGTCGTTTTATTGATTTGAATGCCTTTAGCACTAATTATTGGAACACCAAAGTTGTTTGGTAAGCTCATTGACCTACATACACAGGTGAATCCAACCATGAGAGAGGGTATGTAAGGTGACCAATTGCAAGTTTTTCTCCTCTTTGCAGAGTGGCAACATGGGAGCCTCAAAACAACTGTTCGACATCATGGTTCAGGGGAAGGATACAAAAAGCTATCTCAAAGATTTCGACTGTCAGTTTCCACTGTGAGGAATATAGTGAGGAAATGAAAGACCACAGGCTCAGTTCTAGTTAAGGCCCGAAGTGGCAGGTCAAGAAAAATCTTAGATAAGCAGAGGCGAAGGATGAGAACAGTCATAGTCAACCCACAGACCAGCTCCAAAGACCTACAACATTATCTTGCTGCAAATGGTGTCACTGTGCATTGTTCAACTATTCGGCGCACGTTGCACATGGAGATGCTCTATGGGAGAGTAATGCAGAAGAAGCCTTTTCTGTGCACATGCCACAAACAGAGCCGCTTGAGGTATCCTCAAGCACATTTGGACAAGCCAGCTTCATCCTGTAATAAGGTGCTGTGGACTGATGAAACAAAAATTTAGTTATTTGGACATAACAAGAGGCAGTATGCATGGCAAAAACAACACGGCATTCGAAGAGAAACACTTGGTACCCACGGTAAAATTTGGTGGTGGATCCATCATGCTGTGGGGCTGTGTGGCCAGTGCAGGTACTGGGAATCTTGTTAAAGTTGAGGGTCGCATGGATTCCAGTCAATGTCAGCTGATTCTTGAGAACAATGTTCAAAAATCGGTGACAAAGTTGAGGTTGTGTCGAAGCTAGATCTTTCAACAAGACAACGACCCTAAACACTGCTCAAAATCCACTAAGGCATTCATGTAGAGGAACAAGTACAACGTTCTGGAATGGCCATCTCAGTCCCCAGACCTGAATATAACTGAAAATCTGTGGTGTGACTTAAAGCGGGCTGTCCATGCTCGGATACCATCAAACCTGACTGAACTGGAGATGTTTCGTAAAGACAAATGGTCCAAAATACCTTCAATCAGAATCCAGACTCTCATTGGAAGCTAAAGGAAGCGTTTAGAGGCTGTAATTTCTGCAAAAGGAGAATAAATATTGATTTTATTTCTTTTTTGTGGTGCCCGAATTTATGCACCTGTCTAATTTTGTTAAAGTAACTATTGCACACTTTCTGTAAATCCTATAAACTTCATTTCACTTCTCAAATATCATTGTGTTCGTCTGCTATATGATCTACTGTATTTAAATGAAATTGCTGATCCAAACAACCAATGATTTATAAAGAAAAATCCTGAAAATGATCAGGGGTGCCCAAACTTTTGCACACCACTGTATATAACCCAAACAAATCTGTTCCCTGCACTATTAGGGAAAAAAATACAAAACGTTTGTCTTCTGCACTTGAAAAAGACAACACTTTAAGATAAAGAGCTCAAAAGCTTTTATAGATTGAAATGTACAAGTACACAGTTACATCTGTGGCTGGGCATCTTTAATTATGTCAGTCTACCTCACCACATAACGGCCAAGTGTTAAATTGGTGACAGTCATTAAAAGCAAGCTTTTAAGTTGGTGTTCATTTCAACATATCAATAATAATTCACCATTGTTTTTAGGAGTGTATTTGACACTCTTCCTGAATAACACATTTATTAGCTCAGCAGCCAGTATAAATTTATTGCCACTGCTGCCCTAAATTAACATTATTAGTACTTACCAAAAATATTTTGTTATGTTTCTTGCTATATAGCAAGATAATGGACCCTACAGTATTAGAAATCAGCACTTGTGGGAATGAGGAACTAGCTTTAAACAGGAAGGAACCTCCAGCAGAACCAAGAAAACCTTTAAAAAACTGTGTGTTTTAGTGTATTTTAGCTCATTTAAAAATTATATTTCATCGTTGCAGAACAGGATATTTCAGCAAATACTTGACAGTTAATTAGAGAATGTGCTTTGGATTTGCAGGGACTTTTATAACCCCACAAGGCCTACCACAGATTGTAGCCAAAACATGTCCATTATGGACATGAAGTCATTATGGTGGATTACCAAAACAGAATTGGCTAATCCAGAAAACTGAAAAAGAAAAGAAAAATCCAAAAAACAATCCATAACTCGTGCTACTCTGTCAAAGCAAGATAACAACAACACACTACCACTACAGAAAAGTCACAATTCAATGAAAGTGTACCCAAAAGTCAGATGTTTTTTTGGAGAACCATAGCTAGTGCAATAAAAAGAACAAGTGCACAAACAATCACAATAATTGAAGAGATAATTTTACAGAGTCTTCTTCTGCGCTCTGCTTCTTTCCTCTTCAGTAAAGAATCAAATCCTGGTGTGTAGAGATCCTCGAGCCAGAAATCCAGATCTTTAGGAGTCTTGTCCTCTTCCTACAAAGAAAAGCAAGATTTGAAACATTACATGAAAAAGTGCACCAAGATTCTTGCTGTTAGACATAAATATGTGTTTGTAACTTATCTGAGAGAGAGAGAGAGAAAGAAAGAAAGAAAGAAAGAAATCTAACATAGTCAATGGGCATCTCTTAGCGGAAACAATGGTGCATGTTTGACCTTTTTTTTTTAAACGCACAGGAAATGTTATTCCTGTGTACATACAATGCCAGTAGCTAATGAGGCTGACTTCAAAATGTTAAGGCTTACCATTCGAAAATCATGACTGGCTGCTGCACCATCAAAGAATAGTGGCACATGACACGTGCTGCACAAGTGAGGGACAAAGAGCTAACCGTTGTGGCCTGCATTAACATTTGCCACAATCAAAAGAGTAACATACCACCGGTCACTTTTGAATCTCAGCATTTCTGCCAACATGGACTACAGAAATAGAAAGGCAAATAATTTGTATGTTGCATATTTACACACAACAACACAAACAGCAGCAAAGTAAGGGAGAATTCATTCCCAAAGCTAAATAATGATTCCTAAGTTGAAGATTTGTGGTTGGTAAACACCCTAATTTGATGGTCACACATTAACTAAAAGTGTGCAGATACATTTTGTTCAGAAATATACATGATCACTACAAAACTGCAAATCTTTGGTAGTAGAAAACTATGCCTAATCTATCTACATGTCTATTCTATCCATGAACTTGAGTTTTCCCAAAACTTGTAAAAAAAAACACAACAACTTTATTTTCCGGTACCGTGCTACATTTTTGTTGTTTGGGTGGACTGAACTCAGATAACAGTGCCTATTATTCATAGTGTTCTCGCAGAAGCGTTTTATATATATATATATATAACGCTTCTATATTTGTGTATCCAAACAAACATGTTAATCTTCCACAACCTTTTTTCTTCTCCACAAATTACCTGTAAATGGTCTGCAAGATTGCTATGGCTTGCTTGAGTGTCATAGTCCTTGACAGTCCAGGAAGGGTGTGATGTCTCATTCTGTGCAATGGCTGATTTTACATCCATGTACAGAGGGTTCTGTCTGATGTTGGTCTTCAGAGTTGATGGAGTGATGTGCTTCTCCAGGTATCTGTCCACAAACACCACAGGACTGCAGTCTGGGTGTGGCACAGAACTGCTTTTAGTCGTTACCCTTGGCTCCCTCTGTGGAGACAGAGTAGAATTCTCAATCCAGCTTTAACATTTTCTATGGAGCTGTAGGGTACACTGGTCAGGTAGCTTACAGCTTCTTTTGCTTCAGTTTTCTCTGGCCCCGGAGCCTGTGAATGAACTTCCTAAATGGACTGGCATTTACAGCTCTTTTTACTAGCCATATCAAGTCATATTCACTCATTCATACAGCATTTTTATGAATGGGTGAATTAAGCACTTTATGTGAAATGACTGCTTTGGGGGCATTTTGGAATTCAGTATCTTGCCTAAGAACAAGCATAAAAACTGGAGGAGCCAGGGAGCATCCTGAGCCAGAAGTGCCCTGACATGCAACACTTGGCTCTCTCTGTGGTAGAGTATCGCTTCCTGTTCCTGCCACATGGTCTTTTCTACAGTCATTGGTTACAACGCACAGCGTTTTTTTCTGTAGCCAATTTTATTAAAAACTAATAGATAATGTCTTGTTTCATAGTGTAATCTTCCCATTTATCCAACCATTAATTACATTCACAGTATTCATTCACTGCATCTTTTGGGATTTGCTAGCTTAGCTTAGCTTAGCTTGCAGTCGACTCCGTTGGAGCATGGCCTCTTCACCTGTCCCTCCTGTACTTTCCTGCTGCGTGTGCCAGATGTTTAGTCACAATCCTTGGACTCCTTTTCCTTTACTTGTAATAAATGTAGGCTGTTTATAGCTCTCGTGGCCAGGATCACTGAATTGGAAACTCAGCTCAGCGTCCCTGAAAAACCTGTAAGTAGCTAGGCCCTGTAGTCGGTACGGCTGAGTGACAGTGACGAGAAAGCGTAGTCCTAAACAGAGGGCTCTGGTACGCCATCAACCCATTCTTGTTGAACTGTTTTTCTCCACTCGGCAACAAACCCGCTGCAGAACAAACTCTGGTTATTGGCGATTCTGTTTCGAGACATGTGAAGCTAGAGACACCAGCAACCAAAGTGAATTGGCTTCATTGTCAACATTAAGGGAAGCCTGAAATCGCTGGCTAAGGATAAACATACAATTATAATTCACATCTGAAGTAATAACACCCAGTTATGTCAATCGGTGGTCGCTAAAGTTAACAATAAAATGGTGTGTAACTTTACTTTTCTCAGGTCCCCTCCCCAGCTGGACCAGGAGCACCATGTTCCTCCTTAAATTGCTAGCTGTCTGAGTAGTGTCCAAAAAACAATGTGGGCTATATCTTTTCAGGGGAAACCTGGTCTTGTTAGGAGAGATGGCATCCATGGCACTTTGAATCAAACAGCTCTCATTTCTAGAAATCCGGCCTAATTTATTAAACCCCTAAAACCCAGAGTTGGGACCAGGAAGCAGTTGTTGTCTTACATGCCTCTCTCCTGCTACTCTCTTCCTGTTCCTCCTGTTATTCCCCCCAAAGACCCATCCCCTTAGAAACTAGCTCTGCTCCCAGACCAGCAAAAACACAAACCAAAAATCAGCAAAAACTAAATTGTTTAATCATAAAACAAATCACAAAGAAAGAAAAATACAGTATCCACAACTGCACCAAAGAGTTAAACAGTGAAGTGTGAATTATTAAACATTAGGTCTCTCTCTTCAAAATCCCTATTAGTACATGAATTAACATTTGATCAAAAATTGATTTACTCTGCCTTACAGAAACCCAGTTCTGACGGCAGGAACGGTGACAGTAGGGGACAACGCGTGTGATCGACAGCAGGGCAGAGGTACACCTCTGCCTGCATTTGTGAGTAGTGTCTCCACTGTTGTTTACCGGGTGCAGCCAATTTGGGAGAGGCTCGCCGTGGCTATTAGCCAGGCCAGCTTCCAGGACGATGGTTCTGGCGAGTATTTGTTTACTTACGATGCTACAAGGGGAGCAACAGACTCCAGTGCAGAGTGCGAGCTGGGCTGGGATATGATGAGACAGGGATACGAGGCTTCTCCTCGCCTGCCTTGGACCAGGCTAGCGTGGTCCCTGAACACATAATGAACATTCGTCCTGGGTTGTGGGACAGTTACATCGTACATTGTGTATGTTTATTCCTGGGGATTTTAGTAGCTTGAGAACATTTTATTGCTTACGGGTTTTTTTTAGAATTCTTAGTTATATTATATCAGACCTGTATTTGTCTCTGTGCCCTGGGTTTCCGACTCTTTTGCTCCCCCCCCTTGTATTTAAAAGAACCTCTTTAGTATGACATTCTGGTGCACCAGCTTTAGTGTCTACACTTACAGAATTTCTGATTTCTCAGACTTTTTATTTGATTTAGTGCTCAGATAAAATAATTGTTATGGGTTATTTTTAACATTCATATAGAACCATGATAACTATTCAGAACCAACCAGAGTTCTGGCTGATCAGAGCTGGCTCGGACCTGGCTTATCGAAAAACAAAGAAAGCAGTTACAGCTGTTCAAAACCCCACAAGGCTGGCCGACATGATTATTCATGGGCAAGCTGTGAGTACTCAGACTGTGTTTATTGAACGCAATGTGGATAAGATCTTGGAGAAGCTCATGGCTCTGCAATGGGAAATTGATAGACCAGGTAACCAGTGATGGACATTAGACCAACTGCGAAATTGGATGCACTAACTAAATAATACATACAGAGAGAAAACCCTACAATCATATAACCCCCTATGAGCAAGAACTTTGTCGAAGGTGGGAAGGTAAAACTCCCTTTTAACAGGAAGAAACCTCTAGCAGAACCAGGCTCAGGAAGGGATGTCCATCTGCCGTGACCAGTTGGAGTGAGAGAAGGAAGACACGAGAAAAGACATGATGTAGAAGACAGCCAGAGATTAACCAGAAGTACTTGACTCCCTAGAAGCTTTCTTTTTCAGAGGAGCTACAGTATCCAGAGCCGTCCACAGTGAGGAAGTAAAATTATTAACAAGATAAAAAAAGAAGCATACCAGCCGAAATGGAGTCCCAGGTGTGTTAAAAAATACCACCAAAACTCATGCATGGTCAACATGGAGCTGTTTGTTGCCTTTCAAATAGCTCCACTGTGAATTTAAAGAGCTAAAAACAAAAGGCATTTGTATTATAAGACTAGAACTTAATGTTTGTTCATGTATTTGGTGTCTTGTAAGCCAAGTATGACACAACAATGCTATGCTCTCCTGCTCGGCTATTTCAAACTACTGTCACAAAGATCATACCTGAGAGTAAATCCTGTTCTGCCATTGTTTCTGACTGGACATTATTGCCCCAACCTGGAACATGCTGTGTGTGGCTGGCAGCTTCCTAACGTCTAGCTGAAGGAATTTCTCTGGGTGGTTGTTGTTGGGCAAAGCAGAAATGTCCATCCTGATTCTGCTGCTCCATCCACGCTGACCACTTCACTTGCCAGCTACCTGGCTAATTGCGCGTACTCGCTACATCTCACAGGCTTGCAATAATAATTTATGAAGAGTGTGATATCTGAGGCTGTATCACTTGTGTAATGTGTGTAACCCAACCTGACCAAAGGGTGGGGTGAAGGGATGGGTTTGAGAGAGAGAGAGAGAGAGACCTAGTATCTGTGTCTGTGTAAAATGTTATCTGAGTAAGCAAGTAAGTATGTGTTTATTTCATTTAGAAAGTCTGTTTATTTAATAATTTGAAATACTCACATACAAGGTCTTCAATAATCAAGCCCTCGTATTATCTTAAAGACATTATAGTACTGTAAAATGAGAGATATTGTAGAATAAACAGTGAGAATGTGGAGAAAATTTTTTGAACTTGTATTTTGACATTTTCATCCGTAAAATTTTTTCACACACTTGAATGAAAATTTTCTATCATCAAAGTACATTTAAATTTAAAGTATCATGGGGGTCATCTCATTGTTGGACTTTCTCTGTATTATTGTAGGGTCTTTACCCTAAAATATTAAGTGCCTAGAGGTGACTGTTGTTGTGATGTGGCACTATATATATAAAATTGAATTTAATTGAATATTATAATTCATGGTTAATCCAGGTAGTAACTAGATGTATTTTGTATAACTTCATCTAAAGTGAGTACTATTTTTGCCATATATTTTGAGTACTATTGAGTACTATTTTTGTGTTTATAAATCAAAATGAAAGTACCTCAAGACTCAAACAAGTCTCAGCAATCTTCAGAAAAATGACATGTTTGTAAGATGGGTTAAAGAGAGAAAAATACACTGACCTGTTGGAGCCACAGGGTAGCTCACCTTAAATATGCCGAAGGTTATTCATTTGAAATAAAAGCTCATTTCCACCACTTGTATCCACTATCTCGTTCTTTCGGTCACTACCCACAGCTCGTGACCATAAGTGAGGGTAGGGACGTAGATCGACTGGTAAATTGAGAGCTTCGCATTTACACTCAGCTCTCTCTTTACCATGACGGACCGGTACAGCGTCTGCATCACTGCAGCTGCAGCACCAATCCATCTGTCAATCTCCTGCTCGTTTCTCCCATCACGCTTGAACAAGAACCTCAATACAGTATTTAAACTCCTCCACTTGGGGCAGGAACTTGTCTCTGACACGGAGTGGGTACTCCACAATTTTCAGGTTGAGGACTATGGCCTCAGATTTGGAGGTGCTTATTCTCATTCCCATCCTAACTGTATGCTTATTCTCATAAAGCATACAGTTAGGACTAGATCTTGTGACCCTGAAGCCTCCCTCAGTTATGCTGCAATAGGTCTAGGCTGCTGGGGGATACCCATGATCCATTGAGTATTGAGTATTGAGTATTGAGTATTGAGTGATTGGGGTGGCTGTAGCTCAGGTGGTAGAGCAGGTCGGCTACTGATCGGAAGGTTAGTGGTTCGATCCCTGGCTCCCCTAGTCTGCATGCCAAATATCCTTGGGCAAGATACTAACCCCAAGTTGCTCTCCGATGCATCCATCGGAGTATGAATGTTAGTCAGAGCACTACATTTAGAAAATAGTGCTAGTATGAATGGGTGTGATTGGGTGAATGTGGTTGTTGTATAGAGTGCTTTGAGTACTCTGGGAGAGTAGAAAAGTGCTATATAAGAATCAGTCCATTTACTTCTTCTTCAACCACCTTTTTCACTCACTATGTGTTCATACACGTCTCTGCATTTAATTATTTGTTATTATTAATCTCGGTCTCTCTTCCACAGGATGTCTCTGTCCTGTCATTATCCTCTCACCCCAACCGGTTGTGGGTGTCTTGTTTAGACACATGAGAGTTCAAGCTACACTTTGTAAAGCAACTCAAACTCGTACTTTATTGTCAAAATCCTTGCGAGCCATTTCTTTTCAGCAAGCTGCTGGTTCACAGTCGACCTTCACTTCCTGTTAAGCCTTTCACAATAAAAAGGTTACACTAAAACATAATAAACCACATCCTCCTTTCTTTGACAACACCACAGTCTTAAGAAAACATATACTGCATATATGAAAACTATAACTCTCTTTGCTCTTTATCCCATAGAACTGTTTATAGAACACTGTCTTTATTCTTAACCGTTTCTTTACATTTAAACCTTTTTTTCTCCCTTTCATAAATCCAGTCTTTGTGGTTTTATGACAACCCTGCCAAACCTAGTTCTGACAGGATATGGGTCAGCAGTCTTTGGAATAAGAGCTGCAGGTGCCAGTTGGTTTGATGTGGGCAAGGCGCCCTCTGTTGGTCTGACTGGTCTACTTGGGCTTTGTATCTTTGGTGTGATTTCTGTCCATGCCTGTAGTTGATGTCTGTCTCTCCTGATGGCTCCTGAAGGGCTCTCCACAACACATGAGCGGGGTGTGGAGTGACAGGAGATGACAGTCCCTTCACACGTGGTGTCTGTAATCCACACCAGTTGTCCTGCTGAGAGTGAAGAAAGCTCTCTCACGTGATGTCTCCAGTTTTACACAGCAGTTTGCTTCATCTTTCTCTCCCTCTCTCTCTTTTGTCATCACTGTAGCCTTTGTTAAATTCTCCCGGTGTGTTTGATTTTGGGGGCTGAAGGAAGACCAAGACTCTGTGTTTTTATATTAAATCAATAATCTCTTTATTTAATTACTTCTCTTTACTTTACCAAAACAGTCCGGGACGGAGAGATGGCCGGGAGGGTTAAGACGGCAGATCTCTGAAATGTCTGGGTGTCTTACAGCTTCCCAGCACAGCCATAAGCCTAAACTCTGCATTCCATGTCCCTGCTCTCTGACCTTGGGTTACACACCAGGCGCTAACTGCAAGAAAACATACCCACTATCTAGCTGTGGGGGAGGCGAGCAGAGACCAAGAGACATGAAGCCTTTTCACTAAAACAAAATAAAACATCACAAATCTGCCTGGGTCGTTCCCAGAGCAGGATTATACAATCACTTTAGAATCAAAAGTCCACCAGGGCGGTCCTGGATGGCTCAAATCAAGTTTATCAATCACTAACAATGATTATTCTATAAATGAATCAAGACAATCATCGCAAGACTACATTCTATCCTCCTACAATACAATCATTTCTAAGATTCTCACTTCGTCTTAAACTAATATGATTACGGGTTACTGTGAGAAAAACCTACTGTTTGTATCATCTGTAATCAAAACATGGAAATGTTATCACTTCTGGGAGCCTGTTTATTTCATTCTTTCTGCCTATTAAAGGGTGAGTGGTTATATGTATAGTTTATTCTTATACGCATCAAAAGTCATCCCT
>VOQK01040753.1:0-16368 GCA_015052645.1 Benitochromis conjunctus
TCTCTCCTTGTATTCCATCTGTTTAACACACACACAAACACACACACACGCACACACGCACACACACACACACACACACACACACACACACGCACACACGCGCACACGCACACGCACACACACACACACACACACACACACACACACACACACACACACACACACACACACACACACACACACACGCGCGCACACGCACACGCACACACACACACACACGCCCACTTATGCACGCTTACAGAAGGGAACTTTGTGTAAGTAGAGAGAAGTGCAGTGACCCCCATTTCACTTATGTGTTCCTGGATGAGTTCGGACGCAGGGTGGGTGGGTGGGGGGGGGGAAGCGTATGCAATATTGCCTTCAGCGCCAGCAATCCGCTGCTCTGCATTTGTTATGTGTGATTCTGATGTGAGCAGAGACTACCTGCGTCCTCTGTGGGCAAGGCTGCGTCACTCCTTCAATAAAATCTTCCTTATCGCTATGCAAACATGCACTGAAGAAAAGTTTTGTAGTCTTGCCATCACGGGCAAGCGAGCAGGGCCAACTCCTCGAGTTAATTACGTGCTCAGATGGTCTCGCTGACACATGGTACTGTAGATCAGTGGTACTCAAAGTCCCGCTCGGGGGCCACTTGCAGACTATAAAAGACTTCTAAGAGGTCCTTGAACATTTTCCAGGATGAAACAAGCCCATCTTGGGCTGCTGAACCACCTTCTACATCCATGAAGACGGCAGGATTCATAATTAATGTCTGATAACTTCATCCGCAGTTCCAGTGATTTCATTACCCTTCTGGAAGCAGTTCTCCCTAAAGAGGGTCAGTCTTCAAGTAATAATCCGTTGCATCGTTATTTTAACAAATTTCTGTTTTTCTGCACTTCACTGCTGATTGCACGATGAAGCTAATTCAATTAGCTCTTCTAAGTGCTCTCAAGTCATTACTTGGAAAGATTTCCTGGGAAAGTGATGAGCTGAATGTTTACAGAAAAAAATGGCAGCAATTTAAAAATGAGAAGAATGGGTAAGTGATCAGGCAGGGTTTTCTGTGGACTTCCCCATAGAAAACATATACAGGGGCCCCAAAGGGCACAACTGGCATCAAGCCTGTGCGGGTGCACCTACTTGGAGTCCGTGTGGGAGAAGCGTGGGTTTGGACTGCTTACACACCCCCACAGTTTAATGGCATCTTTCCTGACACAATGTGTATAATAAGGAAACACCTTATTATACATAATATGAACATGTTTTAATAGACTGTCAGAAGTGTGAGGCTGAGAGCAGGCGACTGATTCGATCCCCGAGTAAAATGGAAGTCTTTCTGGATCTTGTAATACATCAAAAGAACTAAAGAGGGCAAATTTATCACATGATATTCGAGTTACTACGACAGAATAACTTGTTTTTTGTTTTGTTTTTTAGCTAATTGCTCCAAAGTGTAGTCATTTATACATTTGCCTAACTAGTTAAAGACCCTGATTTGAGCTTGTGATGGGTCTGCTCACAGTGGCCCCACATAGAGCCTCAGGGTGGCATGTTTGCTGGGTACATACAGCCACACTGAAGAATATTTTACATGACTGTAAGTTACCCGTCCTATAAACTAAGACTAGAAAGTACTGAATTGAGACCACAAGTTAATTAGGAAAGGGTTTATTTGGTTATTTAACAACCACTGGAGTCACCTATTCCTGGTTATCATGAAGCACTACCCAGTGTTTATATCTCTCTTTTCATTTCAAGTCTGTGTCATGAATAAAGCCAAATATCCTGAATAAATCACATTTAAGGTCTCAAACAGGCCTCACTTCACCTTGAGACTGGTTGGCAACCCCATTGAAACCCCTCTTGCTAAGGCAAAATGTGCCTTCCCTGACAGGCTGATGAGTTTTTGCTATAACCTCTTTGTGATTGCCACGATTGCTTGCAGTTTGCATGAAAGATTCCATGTTTTCTTCAGACACTTACCAACTACACTACAAAACATTTCCTTTTTACCCTTAAAGTTATAAATCACAGCTTTTACTCTGAAGGAAATCCTTCTTCATTTTTTCATTTGCATTTTTGGTCAAGTTGGCAACTAGTTTGCAAACATCAGCATCCATGCAAACAGGGTGCAATCAAAGAGGTTGCAAACACAGAGGTTTTTTTTGATTCAGCAACTGTCTTGCCAGCAGTGAATACCAGTCTTGTGGCTTGTGTGACTGAAGCTAAACAGCCAGTTTGGAAGGACCCCAAGAACATAAGCTCGAGTGAACAATGCTTTGATTGCAGAATCGCTCCAACGCTGCCTCCACCAAACCAAAACAGAAAAACACATCTCAATATGATTCATACTGTACAATCTGATTAGGTCAGAAAGTGATATGTACGAGTCATAAAACTACGGCCCTTCATTTCCGTCATGCAGATAGAAATCTAAGAGGGATGAAATGCAAATTACCGAAGCAGTAAATGTGTGCCGTGTTAGTGACACGCCTGGATGAGCGAAATTCCACTTAATATCACGCATTAAGAAACAAAACAAATAACCCAAGACGTACTGGAGCATAAAAATAAAGCATGAAACATACTCCGACACCCTAAATATAGATTTTTTGCACATAAACCCAGAGTTGACCATGACAAGTAGATTGGATTAACGCGCACAATTAAAGAGGGGAGGATGAGAAGTGATGACACATTCAGCAAACCACAAATAATACTGATTCAATATTCTAAATACATCAACTTTATTTTAATGCAGACATGCATTTTGAACCTTCGCACTAATTACTTCACTGTTGTGAAACAGGAATTGGGATTCATTTGAAGAGTTTAATTATCTGTGCCCTTGTTTTTCTTATAGTTTGATGTTTAGTCTGCTGAGAAAACAAAACACCATCAGTCTTCATCATTGCCAAGCAGAGCATACCACGAGACCTCTCTCATTGCCAAGATGATGAGAGCAAATGATGAGCAAAATATTTTTATTATTTTCGAAAACTTCTCTTTAATGTGGCTTTAAGAAATTCAGCTTTTCTTTCATGATTGTGCAGATGTAGAAATAAACTTCAAAACTGGGATTGTTTTGCTGTATCCAAGGTGGTGCCTGAACCTTAAAGCTCAAGTTAAAAAGAAAGAAAAATGAAAATTTTAACAGCTGAAAATACATGACGACATGCATAGGCCAAAAAAAAAGAAAAAAAAAAGAACTAAATTAGCACAATCAGGTTCCAAACACACCGGCGGAAGAAGAAAGAAAATCCTGTCTTGACCGTTTGGTTTCTTTTAAATCAGACTTTTTTGCACTGCTGCGATTTTGCTCACCAAGAACTTATAATTCTTTAAAAAACTGCAATCTGCTGCTGTCAGTCACTTGAAAAGAAATCGCACATTTTCCTCTAAAATCATCGCCATCTTGCCTCTCAAGTCTCTCAGAAACTCTAAAAACTCAAGAGTCTCCAGTATCGGCGAATCAAAATCACACCGCACTGCTGATGGCTGTTTCTGAACCACTCAGAGCTGTTAACCTCATTTCATTCTCGGGATTAATAAGCATCAGAAGAAGCAAAGCCTCTCAGGGTGCTGCTGAGATCTTTGGCTCAGTGGAAGATTGCTCTACGCTCTCTTTCTCCCAGCTGCCTCCCTTTCTACTCGCTGGGTGTCTCATTATGGCGGTGCAGCACCAGGTAGGGTAGAATCTGCTGGAATAGCCACCTACGGTCATTTTTAAACCTCTCTCTCTACTTCTAGATCTGTCATCATACCACACGAGGAAGCCATTTAAATAAAAATCTCATTAATAGACCCTGACTTTTATTGGCCTCTATCTAGACATAGATATTGCATCAGAGGGCTTCTAAATAATTAGCACCTGCACCTAAGGTAGCTAGGATAAAAGATATGATTAATCACCATGCAGAGCATGCATGTGCAGCTCACATCTTTGGTTAAAATGTCTTTAAAAATACATGCGGTACAGGAGATGTGAGCTTCTTTTTTAATATTTGCAGGCTTCATTTTGTGCTCGACGATGACAGGAATCCAAGGCAAGGTGATACGATCATTAAGTTTCACAAGTTTGCTCGTAAAAATCAGAAACTTCAAAGCCCTCCCACGGGGCACCAATTTCAGCACGGCTGCTACTTTAAGATTCCTCACTGGGAGTTCTGTTATGACCATTTGTGCCTCTGCGGTGTGGACTGGATCCTCCTTTACTACGTCAGAACCATCCTTTCAATCTCAATTTTATTTTGTGTAAGAGGTTGAAATTGCAGGGAGCTCTGTCTGGCGAGTAGGGCGAACGTTGTGCTGGTATGGCTAAGAAAAGCTCGCTATTTTTAATGGTACACCCTATAGTTCAGGAACATTTTACCAGGATGTGTCCATATTGATAGGAACAAATTCACAATAGAGTCACTCTTTGCAGACTGAACTATCCCACTCTAATTATAATTACTATTCATGACAAAATGTGAAAAACTTTTTGTCATTTTTTGTATGTGCAACTTTGGCAATTTTGCTACAGTGGGATATCTTTAGCAAAGTTTGCTAAGCCTAACAGGGGTCTCAAACTCCAGTCCTCGAGGGCCGGTGTCCTGCAACTTTTCCATGTGTCCCTGTTGCAACACACCTGAATAAAATTAGTAGGTCATTAGCAAGACTATAGAACTTGACTACATGCTGAAATTTAAGTAAATATAAGTGTTTGGAAAAATGTACTTCTAAAAGTACTTTTATTGCACCATGTTCATTCACTCATGAGCTGCTGTAACATGAATCAAATGGCTGAATTGCCACCTCAGCATGCAGTCAAGTTCTATAGAGAATACTGCAGCAGATACCTGCACTATAATGATGAGTTGAAATGGGTGTATAATGATGTCACTGATAGTGTGTGTGAAAGGACACATGTGGTTATTATACTGGGATCTCTAGGCTTCAATTGTAGTCCGTTGTGAATATGGACACCTGGAGACCCAATGGTCCAGTAGTCATTCCTGTTATACTTATATGGCATCCACAGTCTGGCAGCAAAGGCCAGGAATTAAGGATTATGGGGTGAAATGGGAAGGTTGAGATGGTGTACAGTGAAAAACTGTCAAAGTGAGAGACTGATTGTTGTCCTGTCACGGTTTCAACTTGTTTGCCTTTTTTCTTGTCACCTTGCCAGGAGGGTGGTTGGCATGGGCACCCAAGTTTATGAAGGTGATAACTCAAGAATGACACAACGTAGGGTTTTTAAATTGATATCACTGGAGCAGGAAGGAGGTAACCACTGGCAGTCAGTATTTTTAAACTGTAACCCCAGTGTTAACTTATTCAAGTTTATATATTATTGTCCTCATTTAAATAAGACTTGAATAAAGTTACACAGATACAAGATTATGTTGTAACTATTATGGCCTCATTCCTGAAATTAGAAGAGAGACTAGAGCGACGGGGATTCGTTTTATTTAAACCTGCTCAAACTTGAAGAAAGAACAGTGCAGTGAAGTAGCCAATATGTTTTCATCCAAGTGGGCATTTAGACCGAAAGCAGCCCTGAGTTAAAACAAAACGGAGGGTGCGCTGTGAGATAATTGAATACAGTCCATAAAGTAACAAGTGGTGAGTTTAAAAACCTTATCAGATGCCAATAACGCTGCTCAGTTTGGCCCAACTTTTTTTGTTTTTTTTTTCAGTGCACCTCTAACTGTTTTGGCAGTGCTCAGACGCCTGCTGTGTTGGCATACCGATGTCTCGAACCAATGAGAGGATTGTATTTTTTCCCCCCAAACATGAAAAGTAAATCCATATCTAGTTCCACGACGTTTCTGCAAAGGCTTCGCTTTATTTTTCTACCATTTTCAGAAGTAGCTGATCACCGGATGTGCCAGTGAGGAACTAGTAGTGCACTCCAAACAAAAAAAAAGATGCAAGCACATGAAATAAGCACTTAATTACAGTGAGGAGATGTACCTGGATTTAGTCATCTTCCCTGGTGGGGGAAATTATAATTTGGAGCCGAGTTTGGAGAAAAAAATAAGCAGAAGTTAAGTTTCTTAAAAAAAAAGAATGAAAATGACCTGTTTTTGACATGCACACAGACTGAAAATTTAACACTCGTGTTTTTGACCTTGGTTGTACTAAAAAACGTAATAAAGCAGCTGGGTGGCCTAGTGGGCACAGAGACCTTCTTTTATCAGAAAGGTCACAGGTTCTATCCCAGCCGACAGCAACTCTGTATCCATCAAAAGCTGTTTATCCTCTCCAAATGTCCTTCAGCAACACGGCGAACTGCTTCCTGCTCACCCACTGCCGCTCCGGCTGACAGCTCCATATCTTAAAGGTAAACACATTTCAACATCACCTGTGACCTAGCAGGGTATACATTATCTGAACATCACTAATGAATATTAATGTCCATGCCGTGTCTATTATGTAGTTTATTCATCTTAAGGATTTCCTACAGCAAAGCCTCCGCACCTCTCCCATGTACCTGGATCCAGTTTGATCGACTGGCTCGATCGAGGCATTCATCAAACGTCAGACTCTTTTGGCAAAGTGCAACCAGTCTCAGTCTGAATTATGTAGAAGGAGAAAAAAAAAAAAAACTCCAATATTTCTCCCAAAGCCGTTGGTCGATGTTGTATCAGCTGACCCATTTTTATGCTTTGCTGCTGCTGTAGTGATTAATTTTCTTCAAAGTGTTTGAAAACCCACAGCGGAAAATAACGTCAGAAGTCCCCCTCAACTCCAAAAATAAAAATAAAAGTCCTTACAAGTTTTAATGTGTCACAGCATTTTTTTGGGGGGGGGGGTCCAGAGTGTGGTAAACACAGCAATTTATGCATATCCGTTTAAGTCAAAGCATCATGCAGACAACCCAAAATGCTGAAGCTCCAACTTGTGACACTAATTATGACATGTTAATGTGCTGAGCATTTACATCTGATTGAAAGTCCTGCGGCAACAGCACAAAGAGTGCAGTTGTTGCTGCTGTAAGCCACTAAGCCAATTTGTCAGAGTAAAAATCAGTAAATCTTTCTTTTTCTGTGCTGGACTCCCCTGAGAGTCATACAGTATAAACTGGTGTGAATGCAGAGAAAGACAAAGAAGCGAGATAGAGAAAGAAGAAGGAACGCCAGGTAGAGCAAAAGGGGATAAACATTGTTTATGATCCCCTTTGTGCCAGGTCCCAGTTTTAATTAGCTCCCAGCTCACGAGGATTTCAGTCAAGGTCCCTGGTTATGTGCAAATTGTTTTATTTGGAGTCTCAGCAAGAACCTGTTCTTTCCTCATTGTTTTCTTTTTCCCCCTTCAGCTGCTGATATTCCATAAAGGGAGCTGCACCGGAGACGTGAGCTGACCCCGCTGAGAAGACGTAAATGCTTCGCAGCACAGCCGGCGTGGAGGGAGCCAGGCTGGACACTGGCCATGCTTCAGATTAAACGCCATAATTATTAATCCTGCAGCCTCTAATAGAATAGAATAATGTGCCAGTTGCCAAGAGACCGCTCCGCGCTTTCTACGTGGAGAGGCTTCCTGAGACAGAGAAGAATAGAGCTTATTCGCTGTGAGCACCGAGGTGAGGAAATACAGGAAAGGGCTTATGAGAGGTTTTTGTTCCAAACATAAAATGCTCACTTCTGAGAGGAAAAAAAAAAAGTTAATGAAATTTTACTTTTACTGTAAAAAGGTTTTATTTTAGAGAATGGATGAGTATTTTAGAAAATGCTGAGAGTTAGTCCTCCAACTAAGTAAGTCTGTCATTTGTTCCCGCTGTCTACAACATCCAGTGAAAGAAGTCGTAAACAACAGTTTGGTGGCACAAACACAATCACCCCATATGCTACACAGAAGTCTAGTTACAGGCTTTTTCATGTATCTATATCTTCTAGTCTTTGGCCTGTCTGACCCCTGGCCCTGAACCACTCCTGCTTCAAAGGACTCTTGGTGATTATTTTCACTAGAGGCCACCCTGAACCACCTCCTGCTCCGGATGCTGCCGGTCTGACTCGTCCGTTCCATTGTTTTTTCACCTTGGTAACAGATATGCTACTCAGATTCCCAATTACTGAGAAGACTAAGGACTCATTACACCTGTGTGTAATAAACGCACGACAGACCCGATGACATGTTCATGCTTTTCAGCATCTTTATTGACCACAAACGGTTGCCGTTTAGAAACGACGCAGCAGGCATGGCCGTGAACCAGGGCTCACAGTGGGCTTGACAGGCGGCCAGCGCGCAGAACCCCACCGTGCGCTGGCCTCTGGTGGGGATGGGGCAGGTCCCGACGGCGCGCTGGTCTCTGGCGTGGATGCCACTGGACTGGCCGCCGTCGCCACGCCCTCCAGCTCAGACCAAGCCGGCCCCCCAAGTGCGCTGTCCACCCGCTTAGGCAGAGCAGCCTCCACTGGCATGGCAACCCCCTGTCTCCTTGCGTGCCTCGTCCTCCACCTCCGGCTGATGAGGTCCCACACGCCCCTCAACTTTCACCTCCACCTCTGGCTGGTGAGGTCCCTTGTGCGCTTCCTTGACCTCCGTCTCCGGCTGGTGAGGCCCCTCGCGCCTCCAGCTGGTCCAGTTGAGGACACGCTGGTCCTTCCGCGACCCTCCTTCATGTAGCCGGGACAGGCCTTCACTGGCTGGCTTGTTCCTGGTTTTGCCGTGCCCCCGTCCTGGGTTTCGGCACCACTGTAATAAACGTACGACAGACCCGATGACATGTTCATGCTTTTCAGCGTCTTTATTAACCACACACGGTTGCTGTTAACAAACTCGGCTGCAGCTTTACAGCTCGACATCCACATCAACAACCCCAACGCCATAGTCCGCACAGACTTTTACGCCAGCGAGGCGTGATTGCAGATGCCGTGCAGGTGAGCCCATCTCCCCTGCAGTGGCACCACAGACCACGCCCCGCCACACTGTGTATAATGGGTGCAATCCTGTCTTGATCCTGCCAGATATCTGCAAATGATTATCGAAAATTTGGTGAACTTTCTGTTTTTCTGTGATTTGCGCATCAGGCTACCATTTACAGTAGCTACAACCCTAATTCCAAAAGAGTTTATAAATGTAAATTAAAAACAGTGGCAGTAACAGTAATGGTTTGCAAATCAAAGAAACCCATATTCTATTCATAACTGAAACATTTTTATCGCTGTAACAATCATCAAAAAAGTTTGAAGAGGAGGGAAACAGCTAGCGTGATGTACCAAGTTTTCTTTTAATAGTATTAATGATAGTAAAGACTTCTCCAAAGTGTTTAATATAATCATTGTATTTTCAATAAAAAATGTCAATCCTATAATGACGGTTTCCTTTTACTCCTTTAAATAATTATATATGGTGTCTCGTGTCTGTGGCAATGATGTCTCCTGAGTAACTACAGCAAATCAAAACAAGTTTCTCTCCATGTGGCTGGTTTGTTTGTATCAAGATGAACCTTTTCTGTAACTTTATAATAAATCTATTATTAAAAGACATAGCAGTTATATATTATTTCCTTACAGATTTCAATTGAATTTGTGTATCTTGTAAAGTCGTACCAGTTTCATTCTGTTTTCTTTTTATATTATTGCTTATATGCTGTACTGTGCAAAAGTTTGAGCTAGTTTATGTTTGTTAAAAGATTTATCCAGTCTTTCCAGAGTATGCCGTGAGACGTCTCTGTAGAGACAAAAACTGTACATAAAAGATGGACATGTCTACCTATGTGAGTCCAGAAACAATGGTCGTGATCAGTATGGTTTCTGCGCTCCATCTCTGCATTAGAGGCAACATTACTGCTTTGGGGCCATATAATATGGGTACAGGGGCCATATTTGGACAAGCGGCTCAGTTAAAGGGATCGCCACAGTATTTGCCAAAATCCTCACCAAATTCAGTGACTCAAATCAGCGGTGATGAACGCTAGCAGAGGGCTATTTTTTTGGTCAACTGTCTTGGACATGTGCAACCATAGTGGGAGATAAACTCCCTCAATCTGAAGCAAAAGCAAAGCAGAACATGTAATGAACGTTGGTGTGAATTTTGTCTGTGCTTTAACATTTGATAAACAGATTAGCTCTGCTGTCTTCTTTCAACTGAGGCTCCTCGGTAAGGTGAAAGCCTAGCCCCCAGCCACATGACTATGAGAGAGTTATTCACACTTTTATTATCTCTAGTCTAGACTGTTGCTGGGTGTTGCTGGCAGAAATGTTGTGATCACATCATACATCTATTGTCCTTCTTGTACTGGCTTCCAGCCCATTTCAGGATCCAATTTAAAATGGTTTAGTGGCCCCTTAACAAAACTTTTGAAATCCTATTGGAGCACAGAGGTCTATGAACCAGCTGCTCTTGAATATTCCTAGAGCAGAGCCAATAGAGCCTTTTCATAGTGGCTCCTTAACTTTGAAACAAATTACCTTTTTATATTAGTTTTCTGATCTCTCAATCTTCTAAAAACCCATTTGTGCTTGTTTGTTTTTGGGTCTATTTGCGCAGAGTATCTTAATTGCTTGTTTTATTTGATTTTTAGTGTATATTCATGTTGCTTTTGTGACTGTTAGTGCATAATTTGTATAACTTGTACAGCACTGTGGTCAACTGAGACTGTTTAAAATGTGCTATAGAAATAAACTTAGACTTGACTGACTCAACTAGAGCCACCATGTCAGCGTTCACCTGTCAGTCAAAGCGACCACGCCCCAAACTTTAAGCCTTAACTGTATTCAGATGGATATCACCAGCCTCAACTGCAAACTGGAACAACCAGAAACCGCATTCATCTTTCATCCTGAGGTTCTTGCTTTCTATAAATTTGATGATTTAAAAACAGCCAAAGTCAGCACTGAATACTTTGTCAGATTTTTCATCATTTTCTCTGCGAGTTCCCATTTAATAAAAAAAAACCTTCTAAAATTCAACACTACATCCATCTTTATGTAAAACTGACACATTTGTTTGTTGTATTTTGTTTCAAATACAAAAAGAAACGAGTTCAGTCACATTTCTGTGCTCCACATTGGAGCCAAATTGATTTCTAAGTCAATTGTCAGAAAAAAAAATGAAGAACTCTGAGTACTTTGTGGGTGCCCGGTCACGGTGTGAAATAAATGACACTGACATCAAAATTAATCATGCGCATTACTGAGAAAACAGCCGACCCATTTGTATTTGGCACATTTTCCAGGGATGCGAGGGTTCACGTGTTAACTAAAAAGTTGCTGCAATGTGATTCAGAAAATAGCAGAGGGACTTTTTGGGTGTTTGGCTGATGGGGCATTAGTTGTTATATGGACTCTAATGGGATTAAATCTGCACTGCACACTGAAATGCCGCTCTTTAGAGGGTCCATTAGCAAGCGGCACAGATGTTGCTGCCATGATGGCGATCCTTAATGAAGACACTGTCAAATAAGAGGCTGCTTGCCAGCCTGTCGATTAAACATATTTATGTTTGGGTTTTGTTTTTTTACAATTTGGAATCACCCATCAGTTTGTTTCTGATCAGCGGCAGGCCTTTCCACACCCGGGGTTTGATTAATGCATCGCAGCATGGCCTTTAGTTTTGATCAGCACGCCTCGCAAAACAACAATAAATCTTTTCAATCAGCACGGCTCCCTTTCCACGCACCGACACACCCTCTGGAAGGACTCCAATCAGTTTTGCTTGATTTTGAAACGCGGGACTGTTTGTGAGACGCCAATAGCAGATTCGCACATGAATCAGAGACTGCCCCGACTTCCTCATGTGGAGTGTTGCAATCAGGAAATACCCCTTTAGGATACCTCACTCTCACCATGGAACAGACACGCAGCAGCTTCTAACCCAACAGATCAACCTGTGACATTTTCATACTGCCAACACACACATCGCAGTACAGAGCAGTGGGAGCTTCAGTGAAAGCGCGACAGGAAAATGAATGATTGAGAATAAATAATCACGGCTGTGCAGTCTCCAAGGTGACAACATGTGAGCCTCCTAAAATGTGAAGAAAGACTCTCTGTACCCTTCTTCTTACGAATGAAAGAAAGCAGATGCACTTCACTAAAAGTACGCTTTTAGCACGGAGACATGGAGCAAATAAAAATGTTATTGGGATGTTATTTCACTCTGTAAGTGCATCTAAATTCATCCCCAAAACAGAGTAAATGGGAAATGATGTCAAAGCCTGGTTTTGTATGTCACTGTGTATAGTGTGGTGACATCAGCGGGTGAGCTACTATCGTCAGAAGTCCTGATGGACTTTGTGGATACTGTTCCAATTTTGCAAATGGTCCCAAAATTGAAGGTAAATCCTTCTTAAAGCCACTTGCATCACATGAATTTGAATGAGGCGAGGGGAGTCTTTAGAGAATTTTAGGTCTAAAGCTAACAATTGTTATGTTTTAATCCACCGTTTTTGTTTCATGTGAGACCAAAATAAGGACCTTATCATAGTCACTAATACTGGCAAGTGAGCCAAACGAAAAGAAACTTTAATGAAAGTTGGAAAAAGGGGAGAATACAAGGCTCTGGAAAATACAACACGAATTTAACCAAAGAGAAAAAAAATATAATAAAACAAAACTGAAGGAAATAAGACAGAGGCATGAGAAAACCGTACAATACAACTTTATCAGTCTCAGGAGGAATTTTGTTCCACTCTTCTTTAAAACAGTGATTTATTTCACTGAAGTTTGTGGGTATTTATTTGTGCGCAGCACTCACAGCATTTCAAATAGGTTAAGTTCTGCATTTTGGGGTATTGCAACACTTTTTCAGTCATTCTGTTTAAGATTTGTTACAGTGTTTGGCATCATTGTCCTTTTACACGAGTCAGTTTGGGCCAAGCTTTAACTGTCAGTCAGAGGGCTTCACACTGACTCTACTAATCTTTGGTATACAGAGGAGTTCATGCCCAAATCATCACCCCTCCACCACTGTGCCTGACAGCCGGTATGAGGTGTTTGTGCTGATAGGCTGGGTTCGGTTTTCATTCCATTCTACCCAAACATTTCTGCTTTGGTCTCATCTGTTCAAAGTCTTGGTTTGTCCAGACGCAGCTTGCAAACCGAAGCCCTGTTGCCATGGCAACGCACACTCGTTTAGTCTTTTTTCCTTCTTTCTTTTTTTTTTTAATAAATGTGCTGTCATAAACTTTAACATTTAACATGCTAGCTGAGGACTGTAGAGTCTGAGATGTAGCTCTTGTTTTTTTTTTCCAGTTTCTCTGATTTCCATTTCTGACCTGGGAAGAATTTGCTGAGTGGGGCGTCCACTCTCGGGAAGATTGGCTGCTTTCCACTTGTGAATAATCTTTTTCTCTGTAGAATGATGGAGTTCAGATTGTTTGGAAATTACCTTACAATCCCTCTGAGATTGCCAGGCAGCAATAGTTGGATCTCTAAGATCACTGCTGTTGTCTTTGCCCTGTGGCATTGTGTCAACACACACCTGAATGCTCCAGACCAGCAAAATGACAAAAACCTATGATTTTATAGAGGTGCTCACATTTATTGATGATCAATTAATCAGCTGCATTTGATATGCAGCACGCGGCAGCTATTGGCCCTCTTTATTCCTGTGGACGCAGTGAGGGTGTGCTTAATTGTTCACACACTGGTTCTGCATTTTGACTTAGCTCTTGTAAAATAAATAATGACACTATTTAATATGCCATGCTTTGATGATCAGCTAAGGTTGTATTTACCTAGTTTTAGAACCCGCTAAAGACCAGTTTTTATGTCCTTTACGTACTTGCGTTTTCACACAACTATAAATACAAATTAGGAGCCAATAGAGAAATTAGAAACATCCAAGTGGAAACATTCAGACCAATGGAATTGCTAATTACTTAAAGCAGGAAAAAAGACAAAGACAGGAAGTAAAACAATTAGAAACACACAGTTAAAATGGCTAAAAAAATAAAACAGTCATTAAAACATACATCAGAAGCTCTTGTTTTTAATTTTGCATGTTAATTTCTGTAATTTTAAACTAGAAAATATTTAGCATTCCTCTTAAAAAAAATGAATTGAATGGTTATTTAGTAATTACAATGGTTGATAATTCAATTAAACTCCATAGATGGGATCATAGTAATCACTGTATGAGAGAAAACATACACCATTTTTACAGGATTCGCTGAACTTGTACACAGTGATGGGTGAAAAAGGTTGCATGACTTGTTTATTGTGGTCATTTATATTTATTACATTCTTTTATATATCCACTAAAAGCAAATGTTAAACATTTTACAGAAGATGGCACCGGCATTTGGAGGCAGTGTATGTGATGTTTCTCTAACACAAGAGATTTCATACATGCTATAAAGGCAGCAGCATTGGAGGTCTTTTGTTTAAAGCACAACAGCTCTATCATTTCAGAATACACTGGGGCTGAAGTACCACAGCGTGACACTAAGTAAAACACATCTCAGCCGGGACGCCCCAGTTATTCACCCCTGCACAAAGCATGAAGAGGTTGTTGACACTGCGGCGCTCCAACGATCCAACACGAGGTGGCCAACGCTCCGAGTGGCATAAAGGTCTCGGAGCGCTGACGGAGTGCGGCAGCGCTGGGGGAAAGTGTGTGTCTAGGGAGGGGAGGAGGTCCTCATAGCCTCATTGTTGACCTATGACTCACATCCAGGGACAGTACAAAAACATATAGCAAAAGAAATTGGCTGGGAGGCGAAGTTGCCCCATTGGGAGAGGGTGATAGTGAACTCTATTACAGCGAGTGCAGATTGAACTGTGAAAGGAGCAGGAGCACTGGGTATGAATGGGGATGAGAGGATTAATGTGTTAGGGCACTTCATGGAGGTGATATGTGGTAATATGGAGGCGTCAACAGGCATGTATGAAGTGGGTAAAGTGGTTCAAACACACATATACAAACACTTCTTTCTCAATTCCTCTTGGCATGAATTCAAAGTCCTGGAATGTCCTCAGAGATTTGGGTTCATATTGACATTTACATCATTTCCTTAGGGCTTATTAAAGTATTCTGATTCTGACATGATCGCTTCACACAGTCGCTGAAGATTTGTCAGCTGCACATTCATGACTCAGATTTGGTTTTCCATCACATTCCAGAGGTGCTGTGTTGGTTTGAGATCTGGAGACTGGAGTACAGTGAACTCATTATGTTTAAAAAAACCCCCAACACTTTGAGATGATTTGAGCTTTGTGACATGGTGCGTGATCCTGCTGGAAGATAGGAGCATTGTGGTCATAAAGTAATGGACAGTGATAGCAACAATAATCAGGTAGTCTGTGGTGTTTAAACTGTGCTCAACAGTCCAAAATTTGCCAAGAAATTATCCCCCGCAAGCCTGAACTGTTGTAACAAGGTATGGTGGCTCCATATTTTCATGTTCATACCAAGCTCTAAACCAGGCTATGCTGTTCCAGTCTGCTATGATCATTTTAGCTGACAGGAGTGGTACCCAGTATGGTCTTCTGCTGCTCTTGGTTATGATAACTAGTTATTTGAGTTACTGATGCTCTTATATCAGCTCGAAGCAGTGTGACCATTCTCCTCTGATCTGTGGCATCAACAACGCATTTTCATCTAGAGAACTACCCCTCACTGGATATTTTCTCTTTTTCAGACCAACCCAAGATTTTCTCATGTGTGAAAATCCCAACTGATCAGCAGTTTCTGAAATATTCAGACCACCCTGTATGGAGCCAACAATTCGTCAGCAATTAAAGTCACTTAAATCATCTGTGAGTCTCAGCAGGTGGTCTTCAGCATGTCACACGCCTAAGCGCATTAAGTTGCTGCCGTATGATTGGCTGATTAAATATTTGCGTTAATTAGCAGATGAACAGTCGTACCGAATGAAGTGACTGGTGAGGGTAGCATTGATGCCTTCGTGGTGTTCATGGTGCTTTGAGCAGATTACCAAATGCACACAGCCTGCAAAAACAAGATACTTCAGTTTACCTCAAAGAGAGAATCACCCGATTCATTCTGCAGAGCAGGAACAGGACCCACATGTGGCAGACAATACAGTAAAACTACTTAGTTGCTATGCTTTAATCACTTTGTCTTCATTTCCTCCCCTCCAGGTAGCTTTAGTTTCCAAGTTTGGCTTTTTAATCACATGATCCTTGTCAAACAAATTAGTTTTCCATTTTCACAACAGATCCACTCAAAACCAAATTTAGCACAAGATAAGGGCCTTTCTTATAAATAGTGACGTATAATTGAGTAAAGCTTATAATTCAGTATCTATAAATTATCAAGTTACTAGCCAGCTCATTAAGTAATAATATAGAAAAAAAAAGCTATCAGGATATGTTCTGGTTTAATGAGTCGTGATATGTAAGCAATAGGTAATATCTCTCGTGCAACTTTCTGTCATGTAGTCTTCTTCTGATGTTTACTTACATGTTTAAGCTGCACTAAAGAAAAATGTGG
>VOQK01040753.1:16388-32159 GCA_015052645.1 Benitochromis conjunctus
CCCAGCGCGAATGATCTTTGACTCTGTAAAAGTCTCAAGATGTTCTTTACCATGATTACAGGTAATTAAATGCTGCTGACAGCATTTAACCTAACCACAGTACCTGCAATTACGGAGGTAGCTCTTTTTTTCTTCCTTGCAGGGTGCTTGTGCTCTGAATGGCTGAGTTGTACTTTAAAGACTAATATGATTTTAAAGATTACAGAAACGGAAAACATGTGTTTCTCTGTGGGGACTCTGGAGTATTTGAAAATTAAATGTTCGCAATGCTGTTCTAGGTGATTTACCTAAAGTATATAATCAAAATGTTCTCTGACTCTGCCTATGAAACACATAAAAAAAACATTTCAATTTGATACAATATTGGCAGGCTTCTACTTTTAGATGGCTCCCTGGAAGCCTCATTTTGAGCATGTGCACTTGGATATCTGCAATTTCCTGTGCAGACAGCAAAGAACAACTTGTGTGTCAAACTTAGCAATCTTCATGGTACGTAGTAGTGCCAGAGACAAGAAGGTGGTCTCCACCTGCGACCCGGAGACCAACGAGCAGTCAGTGGACGGATCTGCAATTTAAAGTCTGCAGGAGTGCAAACTGAAGCATGTTTGTTTTTCCGGTTTTTCACCGAGTTTGACTGTCAACTTCTGTCTTCAGTGACTTTAGTGCATCTCAAGGTGGTGAGAAAATGGCAATAAGCCTAATCGGTCTGCGATCAGTGTGTGATTGAAATGGGTCAACCTCAGCAACCTTGCTTTTATATAGGAATATAACAAGAATACAACCAGTTGGGATTGAGTCAAGTCCCATGGTTAAGAGAAATGTTGCAGAAGAAGTTGGTGCTCATTGGTGCAGATTGACTCTGTCTTTTATAAAGTAGATGCCATAAATTTGCAAACCTTCATCAGTCTGTCTGAGAGTGATTGCAGTTACTTTAAGTCAGGCTGCAAATGTTTGGAGGCAGGTTTCCTCCCACCAGGTGACCTGAGGATGCTGAATGCTCAACTTTTTGGCAACCGAATCCAAAAACACCTAATTCAGAAAGACATGCAATGCATTGACTAGGTAACCACAGATTTTCACTCTACTGTATAGGGGACCTAATGTGCTCATTTCAAAATGTCTGTCTCTTTTTATCCCATACTGGGTTTTACTGTCATGCTTTCCAAATAGCTGAAGTAAAGAAGCTCCACTCAGAGACTGAGACCACTTTTAAAATATGTACTTACAGGAAACTTGAGAATAAACACTAAGAATGGAAACTTATTGTAAATAGAGATTGTTACCTGCACAATTATATGAACAAGGAAGGGATAATTAGTTTCAGCCAGAAGAATTTTGGGATCTTTGTTTAAGCATCTTCAAGCATGGAGTTGAAGTGGAGGAGAGTGGGTAGCCAGATAATTGCTGTTGATTATTCTTTTGCTGTCATGTAGCCAGCTTACAGAGACAGGTATGTGTGGCGCCGGGTTTGAACTCACTTAAGTCCACAGAAACCATTGCAATGATGGTTAAGCTGTCTCTTCACCAGAGCAAACATGTGCAGGGAACAGCAATCTGACAGAGACTGGAAGCACAAGCTGGTCTTTAAACACTGCTCGCTGATGAGGAGACGACAAACAGCCGACCCACAACTTCACCTGAGAGAAACTGGCAGACTGCAAGACGTGTTCGAATCTGCACCACTGTGTGGCTTCATAAAGACATGAACTGGCTCTCAATGACATCATACAGAGCCCAAAGCCAGAAATTTTGCCTCACAGGGAGTATACGCACATATTCTGACCTTATTATTTTTTTTAATATCAACATCCGCCCGTATAACATCATACGTACAAATAATAAAGAGCATAGCAGGTACACTTTATCACTGCAATATATTAAGGACAAAGTATTAACTTTACATTTAAACTAATGGGACAGTTTGTGTTTTTAAAAGGAAACCTTTATATTTAATATTTCCCCTTAATTCAAATGAGCTGAGCGATATGAAGCATGAATGAAATATGACATATATATGCAAATATACGAGAGCTCTGTATAATAAATGTGAGTGTGTTCCTGTGAGCGCATTGTGCTTACTTCAGCAAGGCTTTGGGTTTATAATTTAGCATGATGGCATGTTCCCAATACTAGGGAGAACAGAGCACAGTCAAACAGTAACTCATTATAATGAATCAGAAATGAGGAAAAATTAGAAGAAAGAGGCAATTACACGAACAAATAAGAAAATAAAGAAGAAAATGTAGAAATAATAAAAGTCATAGGTCGCAGATTAAATTGTCTAAATGTGTATGCATGCATATGGAGTCCAATTTCCTCTCCGTAAATACAAAACACTTAAAAGGACTTCTAAAAATATAATTTGTGGGCCTGATGTGGTTGTGGGATGTTAGAGGTTGCAGTCATCGAGGTCAGAACATTGTACATTCATTAATTTTTTTCCCCGCGTGCAGAAATGATCTTATTAATCTCTATTAACCGTGTACAAAAACGACAGCGGTCCTGTAATTACTTCCCCACGCACGCAAAATGACAGACTACAGCACGTGTACGAATCGGCACCGCTGTGTGGCTTCATAAAGACATAAATGAGAATGGAGAATTGTGCCGGGTTTTCATGTCCAAGTACATAAAGTACTCGCTGTGGCATCAACGCCAGGGTCACATTATAGCTCCATTTTTTTTCTGTTTTTTTTGCACACTAATTATGAACATTTCTGCTTTTGTAGTGTATAGTTGCTTTTATTTTATTTTCCGGGTTAGAATGGCAAAAACTAATTATATTAACACACTCAAAAAGCCTATTCTCTATGCTGCTAGTGTGTAAAACATTTCTGACAAGCATTATATTAAAAATATGTAGATTTTCAGCTCTTCTGCCACTGAGCAGAGAGACTGATACAGAATGACAGACTGAATGAAGATGCTGCTCTACAAACGTGGCAAGAAAAGAATATCTAATGGAATTGGTTCAAACAGGGTTGTTGCACCATGAGTTAAAGTTCATCATTCTTCAGGAAACTTGCATTATTTCTCATTTGAAGCTTGGTCAGCTGCCATGAGGTGTTTGTGCCGATATGCTGTGATACGAACTTCAGCATTAAACATGCTCAGGCCTCGGCCCCTTTTTTCCAGTTTTTCTGAAAAGCCTTCAAAGAGACCATGTATCTCCCATATTAGCTTCTCTTTATTGGTTTCCTGTTAAATCCAGAATACATTTTAATTTCCTTCTCCACACATATAAAATTTTGACTAATCAAGCCCTGTCATATGTTAAAGACCTGGTCACAATTGCTGTTAATCACATGCATTTGATTAGCAGGAACTGGCTGGCATTAAACACACACAAACAAACAGAATTAAAGACTTTCTGCAAAAGCATCTCTTTCTAGAACTTTCTGGTGTTATTGGTTGGAAAGGCTTTAGGAAGTCTGAATATATCCCCTTAAGGTCCCTGTTTGCTTTATGTTAGGAAAGACACTGTTGCGGTTTATTCAGTTGTGCAATTCAGCTTTAAAGTAAAAAACCAAATGACACAATCCAAAGAATGCTCTGAAAACTCCTGTCCACCCTGAACTTATTGTATAAATCCTCCAGTTACCACAAACCAAAGATGGGACTTTGTCTAGTAAAGTTTTTAGTCACAAAGACATATTCTTTTTTTCTTTAGGAATACTTTGATATTGTAGCTTTGATAAATACAATTCAGTAGGGACGATATGTGTCTGTGCTTGATATTCTACTGAACTGCAAGCAGCCATAAAAAGCTTTTACAATACTGCACAGGAAAGCTAAGCACATGTTTTTAGCCTAACAAATTACAAATACACTCCAGCAAAGGAAACAAGTTGAAGTAGTCTCCTACCGATCCCTTGTTTTCTGCCGGTCTCTCTCGACTGTGATCTGATTACCAGTATGGAACTCATGTAGCATTGGCTTTGTCAGTCATTTGTCACACGTAGGTGGCAGGTCCGGTTTCCTGCTTCTCTGATGGACGGGTAGGGGCCATATCCGTACATCAGCTCTACGTCTATACATCAACTCCTGGCGCCTCATCTTGTTTGGAAATGAAAGTCTTTATTATTGATTTTGGCTCTGACTGTACATCCGTCTCCAATTTGTACCCCATCCCTCCTTGTCTAACGCTCTCTATATTAAGCCAACTATCCATCTCCAGGCTTTGCTCACCGTCTGAGCATGAGTGAATTTATAAGTGTGTGTGTGTGGCGTAGTGATGTGTTTTATTTTTCCTAATGTTCCGACAAGTAAAACACACTGACGAAAACTGGTTTTCCAAATATAATTGAGAAAAAATCCAAACCCTGAGTTTGGTACTGGATTTAAGATTCCATAGAGATGCATATATGTCCTTCCACTTTCTTTCCACTCTGTTTTTTGCCAAGTTTCTTTATATCTGTCCATTACTTCTCGTTAGTGGTCGATGCCTTTTTCAGAACACTGTGCGACTGCAGTGGCTGTCACTGGTAACTCTACAACTAAAAATCTAGGTCTAAAAAGTAAATAGAAAATGTTTTATTCCCTCAGCAGCATCACAAGTGAAGGTCAGCAACTGAAAAGGTATAATTTCCAACCTCTTTGGAGGATGTTTTGTTGAAATGAAAATATAATGTTCTGCTCTAAAGATAAAAGCACCAGCCAGTTGAGACATGGTGGTTTCTTTAAATGTTCTCTCCTCTCACACTATTTATTGTTAACGTGACCTTAAGGGAGTTTACCATCTACGCTTCCTGTTGTGGCCAAGTCTGCCATCAGTGTGAGCAGCCGGGCCATCCTGTGTGCCCTTTTTTTTTCCTGCTTTATCAAATAAAATAGAAAACTATCTAGAAAAAAACATGGCATAGGATTGGTTTATTGATTTACGTGGGTCCAAAAATGAGACATTTTTACAAAGACGTGCTGTATTTTTCATTTTGTGTCCAAGTGAAACACAGGGGATATTTCTCCTGTCTGGAGCTGAAAAGTAACAAACTGCACTTTTTGAGGTTTGACATAAAACACTTGTCTTTCAGTCTCCTGCCAGTTTTTCCCCACTCTCCACCTTGGCTCTCGCTCTCTGTCTGTTTGTGTACATGTGTGTGTGGTAACCGCAGCTTACCTTTCAGAGGCGGGATCCTCTTGGTGTCCGTCCTCCAGCTGGGCACACCTTGGGTAATCAGTTCACCCTCTCCTCATCTGGTGACATTCCTTCAGTTGGCACTTGAGCGTTAAAACTGTCGCGATAGATACTCACCTCTGTTCCGTAAGCCTGGTCACCTGCCCTGTATTCATTTAGGAGGATACGTGTGAGTTGAAGAGGGACGTCTGTTTCACTATGGAGTCTAAAGACGGACTGGAACCTATCGGACCAACAGCTTGGATACTGTACATAAAGATTGTGGATGTTTTCCCTGTTTTGAAAGGCACTGTAAATAATTTGTCCACATCACCAAACTGCATTGTGAGTCTGCGTTTGAGTCCTGCCTGCCCTCGGAGTATGACAGAACCCTCAGTGGACTTCAGTCTGATTGGCTTGCCCAGCAGGAAGCTCAGCTGGCTCCACATACAGAATGAATAAACCCAACAATCATCTCCTCCTCCTGCAGCAGCACCTTGGCTCCTCCCTGCCTGTGATTTCCATCCTCCTTCTGCCGCCGCCTCCAGGACTGGCTGAGAGGTCCTTGCCCACACCCGAGGTCTTCTTTGCCACCATATTCGCCACACGGGACCTCTGGAACGCATATCACTTGGTGCGTATCTGTGAGGGAGACGATTGGAAGACCGCTTTCAATACTCACCTTCGGCCTCACCAACGCCACACCAATTTTCCAATCTCTGGTCAACGATGTGCTAAGGGACTACCTCAACAGGTTTGTTTTCGTTTACTTGGACGACATTCTGATTTTCTTTAACTCGCTGTCGGAACATGATGCCTTCTGGAAAATAAGTTGTTTGTGAATGGAGACAAATGTGAATTCCACGTTGATACAGTCTCTTTTTCTAGGCTACATGATGGCAAAGGGACAAATCAGGGTAGATCCAGCCAAGATCCAGGGAGTAATAGATTGGCGCATACCAACTACCTGGAAGCAGTTTCAGCGCTTCCTTGGGTTAGCCATCTTTTACCATCGGTTTATTCATAATTTTGGAAAGATTGCCCTGCCTCTGTCTAAACTTAAAAAATAAATTATAAAATACAAAAGCAACTATTTACAATTCAACTTGTAACTTTAAAATTTTCATCTTTTTCCTTTTAAACAAACTTAAAGTGTAACAACACAAAACACTGCATACCACAACACAATAAAATATAGATTAAAACGTGCAAAACAAAAAGAACAAAATGCACCTTCATTAATATCACACTAAACTGAGTGTGTTTTATCTTCCCATTGCACTGATGGGTGGACAGCTCTCAGGTGCCTGTGCAGGTTGTGTGTGGAGCCGGCTCTATATGATATTCTGTTCTTGCAGACTCTACACTCCGCCTTTGTATTGTCAATAAAATTTAAATGGTTCCACATTTTGCTTCTTTTCTTGGTGTCACTCATTTTCTTTACTATGCCTTTCTAATGTGTCGATGTTGTCTCTTGTTGTTGCCCCTGGCTCTCTCTCTCTCTCTCCTCCTCTGTTCGTGTGCTACTGCTGCTCTGAGTGTAACTACCGCCCCTCCCTGCTCTGCTCAGCGCAAACACAATCATTCATGTGCGGTGTGAAGCGAAAAAAAGTGAGAGCGTGAGAGAAAGAAAAAAAAACACGGCTCGGCTCTCTCGTTCACTTCAAAAAGCCGGCTCTAAGAGCCGTTTCGTTCACGACCGACCCATCACTACAACCTTCACCATCCTTAAGGACTTGTTTGCTGGAGCACCAGTGCTCATTCAGCCAGATACTAGTCAGCTAGTGTCTACTACTAGTGTCTCAACTAAAGCCCAGTGTTTCCAGTCCTAGTCTAAAGACAGAGTGGAACCTATCGGACTATCAGCTTGGATTCTGTACAGACGCTGTACAGAGGTTGTTTTCACTTTTTTGAAAGACACTTAAAACCTGTAAAAATATAATTTTTCACATTGTTGTAAACTCACCAAACTCTCCGAGTATGCCAACACCAAGAGGCTCCTGAAACCCTTAATACTGTCTTTGCAAAATAAACTGCTGAAACATGAATGCATTACTGATATTTCTTTAAAACCTGGCCGCAGCTCCACTGCTTTTTCTTTGCAGGAAAAAGCTAAATAAATGTCTAAAATACCGCCATAAATAATAATTGTATCATTTGATTGGTAGTTACGTAGGAGCCACCCACACAGGTGATTTTATTCTCTAAGGTTAATTAGACCACTTCTCATAAGTGCATAGGTGTATGTGTACTCGCCAACACCATCCTTTTTCTCATTACCATGGGACCATTAGGCCTGTTACACTGAAGACATGTTGACATGCCATAAAAGGAAAATCACAGGTTTGACAGAATTAAACGAATGTTTGCTGAACTCCATTTAGTTTAACAGTTTCCGGGTCCTGTTACTGTTCACACTGGCTCATTGTCACACTATCAGAACCTGCTGAGATCCTTGAATAGAACAAAGGAAGCGTTAATGTTCTTCATAACACCTTTGCTTTTCCAAGGTGTCAAGTCAAAATGTCTCCTGTGAAACTGACTGTTTCTCTATCACTCTTACCACCACCTCTATTCTTGCAGGTGGGGTGAAATATAATCTGCATGAATTAATGACACCTGGACAGGTATGCAACAGCGTTTCTGTTTTGCTAGGAGTTTTATGGCACATTATGTGTCACAATTGGGAGTCTAACAATCTAATGTCAAGCAAACTAAGTGGAAATATTAAAGGAATAAGCAGAGAAGGTTTACACTATTCTAATACAGTGCATAATTTCTTTCTCTCCCTTCTTGAAGAGGTGTATGATGTACAACAATGACAATCCATGTTCATCCTAAAGGTTGATAATCTACACTTCAATCTTTTGTCTAAATAATTCAAAGCGGTCTGTGACTTAGCTTCTCTGTCTCTTTTGCAATGTTCCTTTCTTCAGCTCTGCCAAAATAATCCAACCGGTGCGGAAATGTCAACCAACAGTAAGATATGGAGATATTAAACTAGTGCAAGAGCTTAAATATAAAAGACATTAAAAAGATGCAGCTAGCTAATTAGCACACATCAATTCTTGCCAGCTCTGCTCTCTCTAAGACTACATTAATTATGCTGAATGGACTGAAAAAAATTTAGCTGAATTAGTCAGTTTCAAAGAGACATTTGTAGCTGGACAAAGCCAAGATAGCTGTTTCCTCATGTGTTCAGGTTTGCAAAACTAAGCTATTCACCTACTAATCATACAGCACAGAAGAATGCACATGCAAGTTGGTAGCAATTGTGTGGTTTCACTGTCATATCCGCCCCTCATTGTCACATCCAGTTTCAAAGCACCAAGATACTAGTCGCAAAAGCGCTCATGTCAAGGATTCAGAGCTGGACTTCACAAATCAAGGTGTTCTGTTGTGGTAGCTGCATCCATCTTTTATCACATCTATGCTCAAACTCAAACTACCTTGGTAACTTACAGAGATCAGAATTAATAAGCTTTCTCATGTGACAGCATGCACCCATTGCTTGTCCACCATATTGGATGTGATAGAACCAACAGGTGCTATAAAAACATATGTTTCCATCTATTAGCTTGTGTGGTTACTGGCTGTCCCTGGATTAAATTGGCTGCAAAGAAGGTGCTGCACCTTCTCGCTTTGGTTGCTAGCAGATTGTCACACTGGAGCAAGCAAATCTTCTCCATTCCCAAAAGGTTAAGCGTGCACGCTCCGTTTTGCGTAACTATTTTTAAATCCACCACATAAGTTAGCGCAATAATTTTTTTTGCATAAGAAACCGGAGCAGTTGTACTTACATCTTTTACATTCATATAGCCTGGGCTATATGAATGTCCTAGGTCACGGTTTCCTTCCACATATGCCTTTGCAAAAATTGCGGAGAAAGCACAGGCAACAACAAAAACATAATATTCCAGAAACACGCTTTGCCGATCTGATCAGCTGTTCATAGCACTTCCTATGTTGGAATAAATGTCAGAGCAAACTATCGCATGTCCGCCAATACCTGCCAAAAGTTTCATTTTTCCTGTAGTATATAAAAATTGATGTATCTCAAAATAAATTTCCTGTGGTTGGAAATTATTTTGTGCAACTTTTTTGTATTTACAGTTTTGAGGGATATACCTCTGAAATTTCTCTAGCTAGAAATATGTTTAAAAAAAACCAACAACATGTACCCCAAACTCTCCCCTGTGTTTATCAGAATGTGAATATTTATGAATGTGCGATTCATACATAGCCCTTTGGTGTAGAAATAAGTGCATGTGTGAATGGATGAATGAGGCACATTTTATAAAGCACTTTGAGTGCTCAAGTAAAGCAAAAAATATATATATAAAAACCAGTCCATTTATCAAAAGACTCAAGTTTTACTTTGAAGATTCTTCTTTATTTCTTATTTGTGTTGCTCTTTTCACATGTTGACTACAGCCCAGCGAGTAGATGGACTGTTATTTTAAGCAGGTCTGCCACTTACATTCAAGCTACAACTGCAGAACTATGCTAGCCAAACAATCACATGGAAGCATGTGGAATGCCGAATACACATTTTTCCCTAGTGACAGGTGGTTACTAGGTACATACATGGTTGTGGTAATATATATGCCTCTCTTTAATTATTCAGCTGTTTCCTGCAAACCACATACCAAAGGTGCTCTATTTGATTAAGATCTGGTCACTGTGGAGGCTATCTATCTATCTATCTATCTATCTATCTATCTATCTATCTATCTATCTATCTATCTATCTATCTATCTATCTATCTATCTATCTATCTATCTATCTATCTATCTATCTATCAGTTAGATGGCTCCAACAACCATGCCATGGCAAAGTCACCTAAATCACCTTTCTTGCCCATTTTGATGCTCAGTTCTGACAAACTTTAGCTGGTTGCCTTTACTGTGTTTACACGCCTAAATGCATTGTGCTGCTGCCATGTGATTGGTTGATTAGATATTTGCATTAACAAGCAATTGAACAGGTTCCCTTAATGAAGTGACTAATGCTACAATGACCATTATTCAGAAATGAGGTGCTATTTCTTTAAAGTAGATGACAAACTAATGGGAGATGCAGATATTGTGGAAAGCAAAACAAAACAAGACGGAAAACTGAAAGAAAAGTGTTTTTTTTTTCATTCCAATTTTCACATTTCAGTGCATCTGCAAGGGATTGATGCTCTTCTTGTCAATGAGTTTGGCTTGTTTACTTTGTATGTGTATACTTGCGTGTGAGTGTCTCTGCCTGCTTACAAACCCTAACGGTAATTCGTCAAGAGATTCCCATCAGTGTCTGGAACAATTTGGTCATTATTGGGTCTGTCGTTCAATCAACTTATTTTTTCCTCCTCATTTGAACACTTCCGTGCTTTAAGCTCACCGTAATTACTTCCCCTGTGGTCGTTGCTTTACAACTCGCCATCTTGTGGGGGAATTTCACTGGTGCCAAGGGCATAGAGACACAGACAGCCAAATAAGGAGGAGGGAGCAGAGGTTGAAACACAGCCTGTGGATTCTTCTTCTGTTTCTACGATAGCATCTCTTTCAAAACATCTCTGAGCAAATGGATTCAAGGGATTAACCTCATCTAACATTTCCTCCACACAACTCAATGGCATCATCTCTTATTTGTTTATGAATGCACCCTACTTTCCTTTCTTTTTCTCCCCCCTCTCTTTATTTAACGCACTGGGAGTTAATGGAATTGTTTTGATGGTGATGTATGGGGGATTGTGTGAGGAGACAGATGGGGAAATGTAATTACGGATGTTTCAGGGCTTCGGGGAGAAAAGAAAACTTGTCACAAAGGAGAGTTCAAGAAACAAAGACAGCACCATTCGTCATGTGAGACAATAGTCAGAGAAAATTAAATCAAAAGATTTTTACATAAACCGCTTTCTCTTAAAATTGCGTTTCACCCCCAGCACAACGGAAAAGTATTTTGTCATTATCTCGAAGAGAGTTATGTAATGTGGTTTTGCAGAAGCCTTTGTTGTTATGCTTGCTTTGATTTTATATTTGAGTGTACTTTTGGAAAAATAATGAAACAACCATTAATGTTTCCAAAGACAAAAAGGCAATTTATGATTTTTTGTCCTTTTTTTAGATGAGGCAGTGTGAGCATTACTGTGGATGGATTCTATTAAACTAAATGAATACTAGGCTGTATTGGCAGACAGACTTCTAAAATCTGATCTTTTTCTTGTTGCTCTTCTACCTTTCAGCTATTGATTTACTTTTATGCTTTGGTTCCTTGCCTTGTTCACTCACCCAGCCTTTCCAAGCTTTATACTATGACCAGGAGGAGAACTATCTGGAGGCGCTTTCCGGCACTTTCAGTCAATGACCAATTAAATCTCATAGGAAGGTAAATGTGTATTAATGTCGAATTAATTATTTTTTTGTATCCCACAGCCTGTCCTTACTTCCAGTGACTGTGCAAACTACTTATAAAATAATAATAAAATCCCACGGCTGCTTACACCCTCACCTTTTGCTTCTCACCCCTGTGATGCGTTCATGGCGCAAATGTAAACAAAGTTGTGGTCACAGTACTTCAGCTTCTAGTTAGCATTACATAAGTGGTGGGGAATTTCAAATGCGGTTAAACAGTCATTAAAAAAATCTGTTTGCGGGAAGTACAGTTGCTGCATATTTAGCTAACAAGTCACTGAATGTCAATGTAGTAACAAAGACTAATAACAGCTCAAAAAGTATATAAGATCTACTGAAGTTCTTAGAGATGGGGTGTACTGCTACACTCGATCTTCAGGTTCTCTCACCAGACGGAGTGGTGATCTGTCCCACTCCTTAATAAAAACTGAATGAATTGGGATGGAGTGAATATAAATTTTTGTTTTTACGTGTAAACATCACGGTTTAAATAAATACAAAATTCTTTAAACTGGAAGCTGTGCAGCGTGTCTGACTGTTTCTGAAAAGCTGCTCCTCTACCAGTGCAGCCTAATGACTTCAATGCTGATGGGATTTGAATAACTGAAAATGTGACTATCGCAAGCTCACGTCAAAGTTACTTGCTATCATTATCAAAATAAGTCTGCAGTTATTAACTCTGGACCCATTTAGCGCTGTCTTTGAGGATTTCTTTGAATGTTCCTAATTAGACAAGCAGCGGCTGCAGCTTCATCAATGGACAGCAGACAGACACCCAACTCAAACTCATTCTTAATCATTAGATAAGGGGAAATGAGACAGGAAAAAACAGAACGCCACAGAGCTGCCGCCAAGTTAATTGTGAAATGATTTCGGAGCTAGACAGTGCAAGCACTTCACTTATACTGGCAACAAAAAACTAATTTGTGCGAGCTGTAAACTGCTATATTAAGGAGCAAGTGTACCTTGGTTGATATGAGATGTCAAGAACAAGCTAAAAATAAAGCCGTGTATATCTTCAGATTTTTCAGATGCTTGAAAATTGAGCTACAGGCTGCAGCTACCTCTGATCTACAGTACCGAAACATGCTGGGAGGGGCATGTCTGAAGAGAACTTTCTTAGCTTAGTTTGAACTAAGGTCTTGGTCACACGGGCCTAGAAAACAAAGACTCCTGGAACGTCTGTTTTTTAGGAAAGAAATGTACATTCCCCCCCATTTACTGACTGGTTGGTGGTTGTTGTATGGTGAAATTGGTTGCTTAGAGGTTGCTACACCAAACACCTCGTTTGGATTGCTTTGGCCACTGGGGTCACCCTGAGGTACCATGGAAAATACTGACCTGTCTGCAAATTCTCACCATTTACTCTCCAAGCTGTAAAAAAACTTGGTTCAAAGACATTTTGTCACGCAGTCACACCACGAACAGGATTTACAGACCTTTCTCGTTTCAGAATATACACATTTACCCAATGTCTGGAGGCTGTAGCAGTTGATTTCACAGCAGACTATACACTCTTCCCCCACAACCGGTGGTTGCCAAATGGTTGCCAACAGGTCTCTAGACCTTTGTGACTGAAGACTTAGTGTGGAGACCGTTCTCATTCCCAGTGCGTAACATAGAGAAGATTTGTCACGTCTTGAGGCATCCCACAGGAACGCGAAAGGTAACTGTCCGTGTCCCTATGATACTCGCCGGATTGTGAATGGAATCCAATAGAATGACGGTCCTGGCGGTAACACATGATCCAGCCGTGTACTCCAGCCCTAACCCTAACCTTAACCACAACTTTAATCGTATTAGATAGTGTTTTCCAAAGCGATTCATGACAAGAAAGTAAAATAAATGTACATGTGTAGATTCATTCCAAATGGTTCTCATGTTTCGAACCATGTACCATAGAGATGTGTCGGGTGGCCGAAAGCGTAACATGTCAACGATTTGTCACATAGCGTCGGTATGTTACGTTCTGAGATGAGAACATGTTGGAGACTGTTTCTCTTTTTTTCCAAATATTGGAACCATGAGGAGCCATGGACAACTCGATCGGAGAATCTAAAAAGGAGTTACAAGTAGCCATTAAAAGTCTAATGAGCAGATTTTGTTTACAGTAGATTTCTGGTTTATTTTTGGGTGAGATAATCATCGTGTGGAATTGATTAAATTATCAGTGAGTCAAACGAAAAGACAATAAGAATCTTGAGTTTTCAGGAAACCTGCATAGCGAATGACTTATTCATTACATAACTCAGTAGTCTTAATAAACAACACAGCATGTTGAAGCGTGCTATGCTCCAGATGCATGAGAGGCACCGAATCAGAGCGTATGGACTACGACATAGAAAAGCAGGTGGACAGGAAGAAGTGGATGATAGATATAAATGACCTAACACGACTGAACGGCAGATGGGCCGAGCATGAGCTCACACTGAAGGAGACAACAAAGACAGGGTCATGACATAGACTCTCTGAACCAGTGGGAAACTGGGCTCACAGCGAGCTTCCTCTGGACCGATACCCACCGCACTGCACAAACAAACGCACGACCGAAACATTTTCAGTTCCTCCTCTTCCTTCTCTGTCAGACACAGTCTGTCAATCTTCCTGCCCTCTCCTTTTAACCTTTCATTGGACATGTTTCATGGTGCGAGTAAAGTGGCCGTCAAAGCTGTGGGGAGGAGCAGGTCACAGAGGGGTTGGTAGGTTACTTTGAGGGCATGGTGGTAGATTGAGGTGGAATTTTACTTGATGCGAGCAACAATCTTGCTTCTAGCTGTTCAGGGCCATCTTTGTATCCTTGCATTGTCATTAGATCCTGCCAGGACCGACAATGACAGCAGAGAATAAAGACATAGAGGCATACAATTCAGTGGAATGGATAAGTGGATGAAAAAACCCCACTACACGCTGAAGTACTCTCATCAATTAATTACCATATAATGCAGGTTTTTGTTGCTGAATGTGTGCCAACTTTGAATGCACATATTTTATCTTTGCTGTGCAGCCATGATGTTTAACATGTTCATTTCCTTGTGATTTTTCTGACAGAAGAATGCACTTCCAGCTGTAGTATGGTTCCATTCCCAAGACCAAAAATTCCAATTTTGCAGAGTTTTAAAGTTATTTTTAAATACAGGGAATATCAATAAAATTACAATAGACTGTGAATCAACACATCAAAAGTAAAATAAAAGTTTTTCTCTAGATAGTAAGACTCTAAACAGTCACAAATTCAGGATAATTTCACAAATATGCAGTATTATTGATAGAGAAAAGTGATTAAATCTATTTTAATACTGTAAATACATATATAAAAAGTACATAACATCTACAAGTATTAGTAAACTGTTAAAATGCTGTTTTTGACACACGGTATGTGTAACTTTTAAAACCCTTTAAAAGTTTTCGTTGTGAAACAAAATTTTCATCGTTCCATCATTTCTGTCATTCAGCTACACATTTTTGTGTAGTCTTACTGAAATGAAAATGTCTATTAAATAATGAAGTGGTCTTACAGCAGCAGCAGGTTAAAAAATACATATAATTATAATAATAATGCTGTATGAGAGCACTATAATGACATTATTGAAAAAAGTAATAAAACACTGATATTAAATGTAAATCTTTCAGTGTGTATAGCCATTTGATACACATTATTATATGTGGAATTATAAATTAAATCTACAAAGATGTGGTTATGTTCTTCATAGACACTGTGGAATCGTTTGTTTTCACTCAAACAAACATACATCATCCTTCTACAGTTAAAGATTTACCCAGGTTTATTGTGTCAGTACCTGGATATGGAGCCCCGCTATACAGGGTCCCAACGTCCAGGCGTGGTGGTCAAAACACGAACAACTTTTCTGTCATTTAAAAATTCATTTCACGTCTTGAAACCTACCTGTGACAATGGCTTTCATTGCGTGTATCACTGGATAGCTTAAAATATGCAGGTAGTAGGAATCATTTAAATAAAACTGATAAAAACAAAATCCACTCTTGTCAAATTCTCTGCCGCTCATAGGTATTCAACTGATGTTAAAGGGGTCACCAAAGGTTTAGAATTACTGCACTAGAAGTACTCCAGTGCAAATGTGTATTATTCAGCTGCTGAAAATAGTCCACAACAAATCCTCCATTTATGCCTGTTTCAGAAGCACTTGGTGAAATCAAAGGTACCCAGCTGTTTCAGTAAATTATACAGCTTTTTTTTTTTTTTTTTTTTTTTAAATTAAATTATTTATTTTTTTTTTTTAA
>VOQK01040755.1:0-19344 GCA_015052645.1 Benitochromis conjunctus
TGTAAGACAGACTCTGCTTTGATCACTGAAAACAGTGTCATCCAGATATCTTTGTCAGAACAGCAAACACACAGAAGCAGAAAAGAAAGCATTACAGAAACATACTAGTGCTTTCAGTTCGATTCAAACTGCGGCTCGAGACCGTGGTTGTCATGGAAATCACAGCAGGCAACCCTATTGCATGTCTATCTGAGTAATATGTGCATATGACACAGGAGGGCTGGGTATATACTAGTATGTATTATAGATGTGGCGTTTTTCTGTGAATGTGTAGTCTGTGGGATGCGTTTAAGAAGGAGCTGCACTGATTAGTTAAGGAACCAGTTCCTTCCTTCTTCCTCTCCTGTCATTTTTGTCAGAATCTGACTTTTTTTTTTTTCCTTCTAAGCGAGCACCACTTCTCCCCTTTTCCTACTCGTTTTCTCCCTTTCGGGCTGTAAGCCAGCATGATAAGGTCAGAGTGGGGCACAACAAAGTCTCCGGCATGGCCTTGGGGCAGCTTCCTGCTGTCAGTGCCAGCTCTGCTTACGGGTGGTACCGGCCTAGCCAACATGATTAATGTGCAACTGCTTCCAGTCGAGCAGCTGACACAATGAGAAGTTGCTACAATTATTAAGGCAAAATGTAATAAATAAAAGCGTGAGTGCACATTGTTGTGCACGTGCTTGGACGAGTGTGTAGGTACAGATGTGAAAACACAAAAAGCATTTTCAACAGTCAAAACTCTTGACTAATCAAAGTTAAAACAGACATTTGGCTACGAGAACCTCACTCTCACACTTAAAGGCCTTTCGGTTGCCTTAGGGAGAGATAAGAGAAAGTGGCACTTCATCTGAAATGAGTCTGGTTCTTACAACGAGACTTCTTTTACAAGATTAATTAACAGATCCCTTGGATGTACGCTCTGTTAAGAGTGCATACGTGTGTGCGTCTGCCTCTGTGTGTGTGTATTTCATCAGAACCTGCCAAATGTTAGGAGTTCACCTAATTAGTTAAAGAGTCCGGGCCCACACACCTGTCTACCTGCGTTGACAATGGCCCAAGGCTGCCTGCATACATTTACACACTAATTATCCAGCCTGGGCCATTAATTAGTCAGTCAAATAACTTAGTGACTAGCCAGTCAGCTGTCTGCTATACCAGGGAGGGAGGAGGGAAGAGCCACAGCCACACACATGCAAACATACATATGTTACACACTATTGCAAATATGCAAATGACACATACGGATTAGTAATACACACATATATTTATGTGGTTATTTCAAATCTCCATAACTAAACATTTATCCCTTAAAATGATTTTAAAAACCTGGTTGGAGGAGCTTGTGAAAAACCCACTGTGGGTTACAAACTTCAGATTCATAGTTTTTATCTCTAATTACATCTAAACATTCAGACATCTCGACCCTTCTGTAGATACTCTACCCTGTGTTTCTTTAAAGCACTTTGTTTGTCAAGTAAAGTATATTTTGTCACTTTGTTAGCAAGAGGGCTAAATCTTCATAACTTCAAACACGTGTGAGAGCATTAGTAACGTTACCTCTCTGTCCCTGAGAACAGCCTGAGTCCTGTAAAGCAGCAGAAGACGCACGTCACTGTCTCTGAGGCTGAAGTTACTCTCCAGAATCTGCAGCACGTCGATGCGAGGCCGCACGGGCAGAGACGCGTCACCGCAGAACGGACGCAGCCAAGCCAGGAGGTCATCTGAAGTCACTGTACTGTCACTGCAGGAGGCGTTTGAGAAGGAGGTTGACAGCAGGCAACATGAGTTACAGATGAAGAGACAGAGATCGAGAGACAAGGTGCAGAGTTCACACTACGATGTCTGAATGTTATCAAGTAGTTTTCTTGTTTCTTTCAAGAAACAAGAAAAAAAAAAAACATTTTCCCAAATTGCCCGTTAGACTGATTGCACAAAGATGTGAAGACGTTAAACTGAGCTGTAGGAAACTGAGTATTTTATTCTGTTGGGTTTTTCTTACAAGCTAAATGATTCAACCGTTCAAAAAATCCCGATCACCCTTCTAGAGGTAGAGTTAAGTTGTGTTTTAACCAAGCACATTTTGACAAACTATAAAATGTTACTTTGAAAATTTAATAATAATAATAATAAAAAAAAAATGTCATACATATAATTTGGCTTTGTAGTTCTGTCTAAGTACACCAAACAGGCAAAAAGTCTTTAAAAAGGTGTTAACCTAACCCACCTCTAAATGAAGCGCTGCAGATTTTGTGGATATTTTGAGATTAAGATAAAACTCCAGAGATTTAACCAATAACGATCATTACATTCTAAATAAAGGGCATAGATCAGGGGTGTCAAACTCATTTTACCTGAGCCACATACAGCCGAGTTTACACATGTATATATATTTAATCCCTGCAATCTCCTAGAGCAGGGGTCTCCAACTCCAGGCCTCGAGGGCCGGTGTCCTGCAGGTTTTAGATGTGTCCTTGATGCACCACAGCTGATTTAAATGGCTAAATTACCTCCTCAACATGTCTTGAAGTTCTCCAGAGGCCTGGTAATGAACTAATCCTTTGATTCAGGTGTGCTGACCCAGGGTGTTATCTAAAACCTGCAGGACGCCGGCCCTCGAGGCCTGGAGTTGGAGACCCCTGTCCTAGAGCATTGTAAACCTACACAGGTTTTTATGTTTTTGCCTTCTATGCTAAGCATATTGAGTTTACATGTAATGAAATGTGCTATATAAATAAAATTGCCATTACTACTGAGATGCCTTAACAGTAAAATGGGAAATTTTAATAATATATCTCAGTTTTTCCACTATATATGACGTAAACGCTCGTGTAGTAATAAGGAAACTTTCAAAAAATTAAGGACTTTATCATTAATTAAGAAAAACAGCAACTGTCTGTGAATTCAAAGGAGCCTCCAATGGTGTAGTGGTTAACACTTTGGCTTGGCAAGTGGTGGTTTCCAGCCGGATACACAAATTCGCTTTGGGTTTGTGTCAAGAAAGGAATACGGGGAAAAAGAAAAAAGAAAGCTTGCTACAGTGCGTAGCTCCGTATGTTTGACTTGGCACTGGAGCAGTGAAAGAAGTGTGAATATCTGTAACTGGGATTTTAAAGAAAACGTCCCATTTGTAAGAAAATTCACAATCAGTGAAAAAAAGTAACTCTTTGGTTATTACAGTGAATTTAATACCAACAATAAAAACAAATAGTTCAGTTTATCTGTTACATACTCTGGTATGTAACAGGCTATATGTTATCTGTCAGTAAAAAGAAAATAATGAAAACAAGGTTAAAAGGTCTACTATTTATGCCATCCTTATTTGAAATTTCCAATTTTCCAAAGTAATCCAGTGGGTCAGATCACAGATAGTTGTGTGCATGACTGCAGTATGATGCATCAAATTAAAGTGCTTTTGTCACAGATTCATTTTTTTCATGTGCCTCGTTTGTCTTTTGGTCATAAAAAAAGCTGACCAGGGTACAACAGATGCTGTCAAAACGTATTCATCGTCAAAAAGAGCTACAAGACAGGCTGCCAGGTGCCTTTTGTCAATTTATCTTCACTTATTTATCAGACATTTAACTGATATTTAACACTCAGCAGGTGTTAATTTCAGCCCTTGAATAGAACTGAAAAGAGGCAGAGTGTAAAGAGAGGGTGACAAAAGCTGAAGAACATCTTTAAGGCTTAGTTGATTTACATAGAACTCAAAATACAAGCGATTAAGTGCTCTGACATTGGCTCTGTGAGGACAGTTTAGTTTAGGGACTACAAAGGAAATCAGAGAATGGGTGACTGTAAGTGTGTTGTATGAGTTGACAGATGAAACCTACCCACTCTGCACACTGTTGTGCACAGCAGTCACCATGGCCTCCAGGACCCTGAGGGGTTGTGGGTAATTTGTCAGGGCGCATGGGTCTCCACTGAAAAACAAACCACATCGCCACGATCATCTTACATAATCAGCTAATTAAGATAAGATTTTCGAATTAGCACAATGTCAAGGGACAGCAACTTAAAAAAAATAATAAAAATCAAAGGCTTCCTTCTCAGGGACGGTGTTAGTTAAAAATGTGTCTGGCGGCAATTAAATGTTTGAAGGGAATGAACCTTTGTAAAATTAACCATCCTAAAATTATATAAAGTCTTACAGATGAGATGAAACAGAAAAAAAAGATTAATATCCATCTCCAATGTGACAAGCTCATCGAATCTGGTGGAAATTTACAAGAACGCGTTAATTTGAATAATTTAAAGATGATAAAAAGAGGCGTAATGAGATGAGCTTTAAATCCACATAATAGTAGGTAAGCTTGAGAAGGTACATCATTAGTGCATTTGTAGAGTGGCTCTGGGTCCTGCTGTATATATGTGTGTGCGCGCCATATGTTCAAAGGCCATTTTTCACAATGAACGAACAAAAGAAAGGGGGGGGGGGTGATTTCCCCTAACTCACTTCCACTTTTCTGCTGGAATTGTAGCCATACACAAACGAAGGTACACCCCGGCCAATACACACAACTGCTTACACACACACACTCAACATACAAATGATCTGGCCAAAAAGTGGAAAGATGACGCAGCATTTTCTTTATTGGATTTCGCTACTTACATTTTCAATTTAAACACGCACAAACAAAGCAGTTATGACAGATACAAAGGACGGCTATTAGTGTGAGGCTCAGGTATGCCTGCTGTACCAGGCTCAAGGCTTTGAGAGAGCCAAAAACAAGACCGCCTCATTCATAACTGCCAAACACAATGCTTTAAGACAGCCCCGAAACCACGGACACGCACGCTCACAGCCACACACACAGTCAACGCATAAAGGGATATTCATAATGTAAGAACACTGAGTGACGAGTTCAAGGCAAAGAAAACCTCCAGAGAATAAATAAGGCTCTCTCTGTGTGCTGTCTTGCACTTGACACACACACCCAGACTCTGTGTGTGTGTGTGCGTGTGTGTGTGGGGGCAGAGTGAGATCTGGAGGGGAACAGCTGTATCGGGCTGCATTAATTATAAAAAAAGATAATGAATCAGAGAAAAGGGAAGAACATGTGCATGCAATAAAGTGTGTGTGTGTGTGTGTGTGTTCATTAGGGATAATGACCCTCAAGTCTATACAAATACAAATGTGCGATGGTGTGTGTGTGTGTCTGCAGATTCAGGTGCAATTTATCTGAAGCATGCACCATTGAGCAGCTATAAAAAAAAAAAAAAAAGAAGAAGAAGAAGCTGGAAATGAGACAGGATTATAATCACAGCGGGTGATACTCATTTATCAAGCCAATCAGATGGCCTGATGATATCTGGTTTTGTCAGTTAAACCATGCTCACTGGTCTGCCTGTCTGAGCTCTTGAGGTTCTGAGGGCAAAAAGGAAAATCATGGGGAAAAAAAAAAATCTATGTTAAATCAAAACAACTTGCTAAAATGGGTTTTAGCTCACTTCTTAATAAACTAAGTAACAGACATACGCATGTAGTCCTCGGATGTTATACAACATCCAAGTGTTTGCCACGGCCCTTAAATCTAGCACATCTGCAGACATGTCTTGGTGAATCATCTCTGCCTTCCTTTTGAATCCTGGGAGCAGGAAAACACCAATAAAAGACCGTGAGCCCAACTCCCACAGGCAGCTACTGCAGATTCAGTTCAACACTTCAGGCATTTGTTTTGACAGTGTTCTTCCCACCAACATGCTCAGTCCAAAGTGGACACATATATATACAGTATATTTTCAGATAACAACTAGCAAAGATCAGGTCGTAGATGGTGCCTGCAGATGGCGCACGGTACGTTTAAAAGCCTGCTTTTGAGCTGAATGTAGACGCTTCTCTTTATCGGCGTAGTTATAAAAATACATTAATTTTTTCATACAATCTGCCCTGACACATAATGAAAGGGGTACGTGTAAATGATAATGTTGTTTGGCAAGGCGCAACAGTGAATGTGAAAAAAGATTAAATTAGCACAAAAGGGAGCCACATGTAGCAACCTGACATCTTAAATTTTCCTCCTTCCTTTATTGTGCTTGTCACAGCTGGTGGGATGTTTGATAGCACACAGCACACGAGACTACTGTACAACTGTAATTTTTCAACACTGTCCTAATATTAACAATTTTCTGAACAACTCGGGACTAACAGGGGGTCTAGCGTTGTGCAACACAATCTATGATTTACGACCACAAAAATAATCACTAGCTTCAGAAGTAAGGCGGAGAATGAAGATATTTTTTTGACTTGAATTGAAGCGGGAGATTTATTTATTATTATTTATTTTTGCTATTTTAGCTAGACTGTGGTAAAGAATTTGATTGCAGTAAGAGGTTTGTAGCAGTTTGATCTCTTTCTACAGGTTTCTGTATGAGATCTAGACTCAAAAACTTAATTATGCCAACAATTTTGCAGGTCAAATTAAACTCAAATAAATCAAACTAAAATAAAGACAACACTGTAACTCATTTGTTCTTAATGGCTTTACAAAGTCAGTGTGTTTTGGGGCCTAATGTAGCCTCCGGAAAGTCAATGTGCTTTGTTGCACAAATTCTCGTACATTTCACTGATGTGTACAGTTCATCTGCTTTGTTTATTAAAAGCTTAGGATGGAAATTTTAGAGGTTCCAGATACAGTAGATAATCTTTTAAAATATCATTATTAGTAATCAACACTTTTTTATTCATCCATCCATCCTCTTCCGCTTATCCTTATCAGGGTCGCGGGTGGCTGGAGCCTATCCCAGGTACCATATGCAGGAGGCAGGGGTACAGCTTCGACAACTCACATAAAGTCCATACACACCTATGAGGAATTTAGAATTCATCAATTAACCTAACCCCGCAAACTACATGTCTTTGGACTGGGAGGAAGCCAGAGTACTCAGAGAGAACATGGTTCTTTTTAAACATATATATATATGTATATGATAGATATAGATATAGATTTATAGATAAATAGAGAGAGATAGATAGATGTATATAGATAGTGGAGAAATGGTCACAATTGGCAGCCAATGCAGCCAACTGTGGATGCTGGTGCTTCTAAACCCCTGTCTTTGAAGGTCTTAACACTCCCTGCTCTTTATAAAGAGACTAGAGAATGAGCTCCCTTACAGCGTGGTAAAAGCGAAATGGCAGAGTGCAGTCCAGAGCATTCAGCTGAAGGCAACTTTTCAGGTTTTTTATGTGTGTGTGTTTTTTCTGGTGAAAAAGAACGAGCTTTAGATAAAAAATGTTTTAAGAAGAGGACCAGAGTTACCAACGGTCTTGAGATGGAGAACTCTAAAAGCTGTGGTTTTGTATTTTTAAATGAATCCCACATTACAAGTTTCCCCCTGCTTTCAGCTTTCAACTAAGCTGCTCACCTCATGATTCCAGCTTCATAGCTCGCCTCTTCAACCCTTTGGCAAAAAAGTGAATAGCGCTTTATATTACAGTTCAGTAAAAACAGTAATAGCTACGTGTTAATAGAGTTAATAATTAAGGTTTTTACATTGCGGCCAAAATTTTAGAGGCAATTACTCGGTCATTTTGCCTCATTGGTCCTTTTAAATCTGTACATTACTACCAGTTGTGGTCTCTTATTGCATTACAAAAAAAATAACTTCAGCTATACTTGGTAATAACAACCTGTTACTTGGTTGTTAATTTTGTAATTATATATTGCATTTACTCTTTATTAACAAACTACTTATCAAACAGTCCATTATTAGCATGTTATTACCAAGCCATAACATGAAGTGCTACCAGGAAGTAAAAGGTGTATGTATTTGGCAGAGCTTATCTTGGCAGACTATGTCAGTATGTACATGTGTACTGACAGCACTTGACACCTCAGAGTTTATGTTGTGTGTTTTCTGCATATACTGTAGAACCTCAACATTGAAAATAAAATACCTGAGTGCAGCGACTACTCTCTCCACAGCTTCGTGAAGGACACTTTTGAGAGACAAGTCTAAGGGTCCAACAGTGGTGTGCAGAAGCTCTCCGATCTGTTTCAGAGGCCGTCCATCAGTTGCCATAGTGACTGCTAACTCGCACACTTTTGACCTCTCAGAACGTGACAAATCGTAAAGTTGACTGTAGCCCCGCAGCTGCTCCTAAAATAGGAACAAAACATGGGAAAAAAAATAAGAGAAACACAATGATGTTAAAAATAATGACTGAGGTAGTAGACTCCTTCTCAAAGTGCAAGATCAGAGCCTTTCTAGGAGCCATAAAATATTAAGACATTAGAGACAAACTAATATTAATGAGACGGCAGAAAGAGTTCTTAAAAAAATAAATAAAAAGGCACTATGAAAGGAGTACACAAAATTGTCAGACATCAAGGACATGTGTGTCACAGGAAGTACAAAATGTATTTAGCTAGGTTCAATCATAACCCCTTTTGAAAAACAGAATGTAATAATTTGCCAATTTAAAGCCCATATTCTCTCTAGGTAAAAAACGAAATATGAAATATTAAAACTGAGAAATGTGTTCTTTTCAAGATAGACACTCGGGTCTAAAATGTTAGGATAGGGTCAAAAAAATTATTGGTCAACTCTCCACCAACACGTCTCACAACTGGGACCGTGTCAGTAAAAGGATAAATGATTTAAGTACAAATAAACCAAAACCAGACAGGCTGTGTCTTTCAGAAGTAAAGATGAGATGAAGTTCACCACTTAATGAGAGCAACACATCATGGTATGACCTAAAGAGACAACTGAGAAACAAAGTGCTGACATCAATATCCACAAATGGAGAAAACTTGGAACAGGAGGTCACAAAAGAACTCAGAACAACATCTACAACAGAACAACTGCAGGCCTCACTTGCATTAGTTAAGGTCAGAGTTCACGACTCTTCAACAAGACAGAGACCCTCTTTATGATCCCCAAGACTTTCGAGAAAATATTCTGTAGACTGCTGAGACACAAAGTAACCTTTTGGGAGGTTTGAGTCTCATTATATCTAAAACTAATACAGCATAAAAAAAAAAAAGCATCATCCCACCAGTCAAACATGGTGGTGTTAGTGTTGCCAAGTGTGGCACAACCAGTTATTAGGTTCAGCGGTCAATTACTTTTTCCACATACAGTAGGCCAGCTATCTTGGTCTAATATTAAAGTTTAACTGTGACAAATATGCAAAAAACTAAGACATCAGAAAGAGGGCAAATGCTTTTTCCTGGCACTGTATATTACCATTTACTCTTCTGTGTCACATGCAGACATTTTCAATGTGTGAGTGTCATTATCAGGTTTTTGGCTCTATTAATGCATGGTCACATGCCTCTGGTTATTACATTTTACACTGCTATCTGACTTTTCAGCTAAACGCTGCGAGCATAAATGCCAGAGGATAAGGCCGACAAGGTCTTTGGAGTTGCCAGAAGCTAAAGGTCATTTAATTGCTGATACTTTTCCTCCTTTCACACATGGTGTCCACTACATTGTACTAGCATTTAGTAAGTGCACCTTATATTTAAAAAAATGGTTCATGAGTTTCAGCATATTGCTTTTACTACTACTTTAGTGGCCATATAAATATCTCCCTCAGAATAAGTTTTGGAAAATAACGCACTTTTGCACATTTAATTAGTTGTAAGAAAAACATGAACCTAAACACCTTGCTCCAGTCCTCAAAGTATATGCATGAAAGGATTCAGTAATTACTCTATCGCATCTTGTTTTGTTTCATTAATCATTGTTGAACCATGGCCACTTTTCACTATTCATTCCATAAACTTTTTTTTTTTTTTTTTTACATGGCATATAAATTAAAAGCAATCGCAGATTGTTTTGGAGGGATGATTACTGGTCATCCCAGTTCAATATTTACACTAATTAATGACTAAAAACATTCAGTCAAAATGTGTGCCTCATGTGTCCCATTTCAAACAACAATGTAAAAAATTTTCAGGGTCAGTGACATACAACAAGTCAGCGCTGGAAAAAGATCAGACGGGTCCAGAGAGCAGGAAGGAAACTTCAGAAAAGCCCAGGCAGCTGCAGAATCCTAAATGCAGTTCAATTTCATGCATAAAAGATGGATTTGGTGTGCGTTTGCTGCAATGCTGTCATGTTCCCCAGGGAACCTTCTAACGCTCAGTCTAATAACAAGCCCTTCAGTGCCTGTTGCAGCTGCAGTAGACTTGAGCTCAAGCCATGAAAGACCCTCCTCCTAAACTGAGGTCTCTTCTTGACACAAACTCTTAGCGGGGGGGTACATCCAGACAGTTCACTTACAATATCAGGAAATGTAATGTCTGTGCTTTGTTCGTCTCATGTGTCTTTTTAAATTCCACCATTAACATACTACTTGGAAATCGTCCAATTTCATATGATATTTTAACAGTGAAGGTGTTTGGCACATGTTCAAACAGATTCAACAAGATGCTGGAAACATTCCTCAGAGATTCTGGTTCACATCGACATGACAGCATCACATACTGGCTGCAGATTTGTCAGGTGCACATCAATAATGTGAATCACCCATTCCACCACATCCCAGAGGATTGAGATATGGTGTTAACTGCAATCTGGTGTGCGTCTAGAATCAACTTATTGTCATGTTCAAGAAACCAGTTGGACATCATTTGGGCTATGGTCACAAACGGCTGAACATAAGTCAGCAAATCAGGTTCGCTGTGGTGTATAAACGACATTCACATTGTTTACATGAAATTGGAATTCTGCTATCCCCATGTTGCTAGCTGACAACATGAGCTTGTATGAACTGTAGCCCATCTTTAACCGATGACTGTGGGTTCATCGTATTGTGCATTCAGAGATGCTCTGCATACCTTTGTTCTAACTATCCCTATCAGCTCAAAGCAGTCTGGCAATTCTCCTGTGACCTCTGACATCAACAGTGCATTTCCACCCAAAGAACTGCCGCTCACTGGATCTTCTCTTTTTTGGACCATTCTCTGTAAACCCTGGAGATGGTTTTGCAGAAAAACCCTAACAGATCAGACGTTTTTGAAATAGACTAGACTGTCTGGCACAAATAATTATGCCATCTGGAAAGTCACTTAAATTACCATTCTTCCTCATTCTGATTTTCAGTTTGAACCTCAGCAGGTCATCTTGACCCTATCTTCATATCTAAATGCCCGAGGTATTGCCATGTGATGGGCATATTTGCCATAACATGCAGTTGTACATGTGTACCGAACAAATCTTCTGGTAAGTGTAAATATTCATAAATATATTCCTTATGTTGATATCATATTTATGATAGGAATATCAAATGTATGATATTTTCTCTGTATATTAAATTTCAAAGCATAATATCAGCTAAAGCCCGAGGAGTGTGTTGTTGTGTAACATCTCTTTTGTGGATATCCTTTTAGTTTCGCTGATGTGTTCTGCAGCACTCAGTGCCAAGAGCCAGACCATGAATGCCTGTCAGGAAAAATTAGCACTTTAAGTAAAGCGCCAGTTAGAGGAAATGGACATGATGATGACATGATGAGTGTGTCATAAAACTAAGCTCTCAATTCATCGCTCTCTGTTCCAATCCTTAGCTATGATCACAAGAGAGTTTAAGGACAAAGGAAGTAGTGGATATGAGGCTCCTCCAAAGAGTAGAAGCTAGAAAAAAAAAGGGCATGTAATAGGGATTCCCATTTCACCTGGAGGAAATGGGGGGCACTGGTAGGATAATGGAGATCTTAGCCACTCTGTGTATCATTGTACAGCCTCAGTGTGTGGATGTTAAAAAGACTTTTGTTAATTTTGTTAATATTGTATACTACTCTAAAGTGTAATTATCAAGGACATGGTTTTCATAGCCCACAGTATGTGATTCACCACATCAAAAGGAATATGGAACATAGAAAGGAATAGCCCTGCTGCTACACAGACAAATCGCACGATCTGTTGTTATTATTTTCGTTGCTGTTTTTCTTACAATTGTACTAGTTAATAGTTTAAAAATCACTATTTACAATATCTAGAACATGCCATTTGATGTCCTCATTGCAGGTCAAGGCCTCTGTGTTAGAATCCTTGCGTTAGAAAGGTTTAACATTATTTCTAGCAGCTGGTCACGTACACTTGATAAACGACCACAGTATAAAAAACAGCCTACAGAGCTTCTTGTATCTATCTCACCCTACCTATCTGCCCTTTTCTGGTTCTTATATCCCTTTTTTTTTAATCCATCTCCAAGGATACAATCACATCCTCCACCAAAAAAAAGGGAAGTTATATTATAGAGGATGCAGTGTTTGTGTGCGTGCTTGTGTATGTGTGTGCGCGCCCATGTATGCACCAGTGACTCTGCCCTAAAGCTCTGCCTGGTAATGCTCGTGTCTTCCACTCTATTATGGAGGGTATGTGCTTTTAAACACAGTTAAAACTGTGACTAAATATTATTAACTTGCACAGTGTGGGGGTCAGAAATCACCAGTTTTCAATGATATCTTGTCGCATAGCAACACTTAGCTCGCCAAGTTACAATATCCCCTCTCTCTAACCCCACATTCATACTGTGTATACACACACAAGCAGCCACAGTGAGGTGACAGTGGGGTAAGTCAGTGTGACTTTGCTTAATGAGATACAGCATGGTGCTTGTACCGTATATACGTCCATACGGTGGGGCTCATTTGAAACAGCAGACCACAGATTTACATTAATATACCCTTGACTGGTCCCTCTGTGGCTGGGAAGAGCTTAGCCGAGCAGAACCGCCCCCGAAATATACAACACACATACCCACACATAGACACAACCGTTACAAGTACTGCATCTGCAGGCACCATTTGTATGTCCAAAGGTGACCTTATGAACTGGCAAAGAAGTAAGAAGCGAGAGTCAAATGTCTTCTTCACTTCAGGGCCTATTAAACTTCCCGTTTCATAGGCAATTGCATTTGTGTGGCGAGAGAATTTTCCTCACTGATTTTGCTTCCAAGGAGTCAGACATTCACTGAGCTCAAGGGATGAAACATTGTTGTGTCTACTAATAACAGACAGCTTTAAAAAAAAACAAACATTTAAAACGTATTTTTAGACACTTTGTTACTAGCAGCCTGTTGCAGAAACATAATTTGTTCTCATTTCTTTAGCTGAGTCTATGAAAAATGCCAAAGATAACAAAGTTTGACAGGCATAAAATAGAGTTTTTGTTCAAATAAATTACAAGAAAGCTTGTCTAAGAGACTTCAAGCTGTGTTGAATAATAAAGGTGGTTGTACCAAATATTGACTTTCAGGCTTGTTAGAATGGTGCAAACTCTTCTTATATACTGTATTTCCATTAATGGTTACACATTTCAAGAAACTGCTGAAGCCATTCCCCCATTTTACTAACACAATATAAAGAGATGAGAGGTGGCTCAAGACTTTTGCACAGTACTTTGAATGTAAGGTTTACAAAATGAAGACTTCTGAATTGACTGAGTTTTACATGGATTGGATCACTGATGCTGATCAGCTGATCAGTTAAGAGTAGAAGTTAGAATTTGCTCTTTTAGTAATAATGGTTATTTTATGTATACACACAAAAACATAAGAGATGAGCTAGCTTTATTTTGGAACCATTTTTGGGTGACTAACCACATGCCTCATTTCATTGAAGAGTAGATCAGCTCATGCTTTTTCTATTTTTGCATCACTGTTTATACAAATTCTTTGTGTTTCTTTGTGCTTCCCACAAAAACAAACTGGGTTTGGCTGGATATCAGTTATAATTATTTGCCACTTAAGTCTCTGGATTAAAATGATTGCACGATACACTGTACTGCGTGCTAAAGAATAATTTTGTCCCCATTTAAATTAACCAGCTGGCAAATATCGCTCTTAAACTTTGTGTGTTCCTTCAACGGATCATTAAAAGCACATTTACACAAAGAGCAAATCTCACTCTCCAAAAAAGAATAAAACGGCTCAAGTGTTTGGCAGATGGGGCCTACCTCCTGGCTGTCTTTGAGTGACAGAATGAAGGGATGACTCAGAGAGTCCAGGTGGGCCTGAGATTGCTGCAGGTGTGCTAGAGCCTCATCAAAAGTCATTCCTGCAGGGTCCGTCCCTTCCTGCTCCCTACTGTCATCACCTCCTCTCTTCCTGTTCTTCTCACCCAGCTGGCGCAGGGCTTTGGTGGCTCGCTTTATCACCTCCAACCTCGCTTGGATGCTCAACTGGACATGAAATGGATGGAAAAAAGAGAATGGGAGAGAGGTGAAAGTTGGGGATGGGGTGACGTGGAATTGAGCAAAGAGAAGCAGAGAGAGGTGCACCAGTTATATACATTCATTTAAAATAGACCAAGTTAAAGGGAGGTAGGTACAACCTAATCTATCTGCATTTGAATACTATCAGGAACTTTGTGTATAAGGAGTGTGTGTGTGTGTGTGTGAGTGAGAGGGATCATAGCTGCCAGCCTGGAGTAATTGATTTTATTCAGTGTGAGCAGGTTAACCATTCATGGGGAGAAGAGTGGGCCTCTGGCTACAGGAGGTTTTTATGCTTGCATAGAAACGCAAAAACCCGACCCAGACAAGACACACACACATACATTCACACTTTCAGCATATGCTACTCATACCCCATTTTGAATTTACTGTAATCTTCACCGAGATCGTCAGAACATTTCTCTGGCAAGTCAGGAGGCTCATTTAAATTGTGTTTATTTGTACAAATGTGTTATAAATGTGTATCCTACTGAATCAAATCCAGGTATTCACAGCCAACATCAGTCAGAGTCCTGGGTAAGGTTCGAAAAGAAGTTAGAAGTTGAGTAAGATAAGATGCATCCACCAAAGAGGTTAGCTGAGATCAATAATCCGTTTCCCTTCAAAAAAAAAAAAAGTGTCGAATGGGAAGCTTAGGCCCGAGACATGCATTTCACTCCTCGGCCTTGTAGGAAATGAATCAATTCATCTTGGGTGGCAATGATGAATTGATTCATCATTGCTATCGTTGCCACCCGACGGTCAAAAGGTCGAAAACATTCCTAAAAGTGAGAAGGGACTAGATTTTCTCTTTGCACGTCCGAGGAGGATAGAAGAAAGGGAAGAGAGGCATGGTAATGGCAGAGGGAGTGGACAGTGTCTTCCTGAGAGATAATCTGCATGTTAAAGAACACAAAGGGAAAACATTGCCTGCTGGGAATTGAAGTTTAATTGGCTCTGAAGTCAAGAGGGATCAATTAGCTCTCTTGGAGTGGTAGGGAAAGAGAAGGGACACTGGACAAAAATAGAAAAAAGGGAGGGTCTGGAGAAGGGTGTTGGCAGGGTGCCAGGGCGAAGGAAAAAAAGAACAGCAGGCTACTATTGATAAGGTGCACTGAGGCACTTTAAGTCTACTGCAGGACAATTTTTCACAGTCCTGTAATTATGTGGCTGACATTCCTTGTGAAATTTTATAATTTCTTTTATAAATCATGACTGGTATGTGCTTTGAGGCTGCAGAAAGTGGATGGGAACAGAATAATGTATTTGAAATTAGGAGAGGGCTTTTGGCATTCCAGAAATTGGGCCAGAGGCATTAGAGAAGACCGGCGCGACGATGATGAGTGTGGAGTGAGGAAAATGACAGTTTGATGTAGTGAGAGAAAATCCCCACAATCTTCCCTTTAACCAAATACAAATCCTGCCTTTGCGGCTGAAACCAACTACCTTCTATAATGCAATCACCCAGAGTCTGTCTACCTATCACAGCTCCTACCTGAGAAAGTAATAGAAAATAGATGCTCATACGACCCCCGCCCGACGTCATAGAGTAATTTCTATGAAAAAGATGCCTCTCTGTTTGGTCCAATTAAGGCTTACGTTTTTAGATGCATCAAGAGAAAAGGTGATGTTATCCAGGAAGTGGACAGCGTCGGCAGGGGCCAGCCTGTCCAGGTATTTGGCACAAGTGTCATAGGTGTGTAGGTAGTCTTGGTCGCTCTGAGGGGGTCTCTTCAGCAGCTGGGGGTCTCCTTTCCAAAACACCTTCTGCAGCCATACTGCGTGGACTGCACTGGCGGACACCATGGCCCCACCACCACCGCCGGGCAAAGGCAATCGATTGGCAAGTTTGGAGATGGACAGCACGTTCTGACTGGTCAGCACTGGTTGCAGAGTGGCCAGTGGATCCGAGGATTCATCCGTGAGCTTCCGATAGTTCAAGCCTGCAAGCATGAGAGACATATTGACATGTTTACAGCGCTTCCGCCTTAAAAAATGTGTTTGCCTCGTCACTGAAGCCTCGAGCTATATGATCAAAAAAGGAACAAGCATACTTGGATGCTCCTCTCTTATCCTTGTGTACTTGAATCTTTGACACTCTTTCATATGTCTCAAATACGCACTGTTTAGTCAAGGTAGATGCTGAACACTTAAAAAAAGCTGTAATATTATAGTAGCTTTACATTTGCTTTATATTTAGCTCAAGGTACTTTAAACATGGCATAACAGAGGTCTGTTTTTACTGCTACATCTTCAAAATCAATAATGGGAATTGTAAAAAGAATATTTACATATATACAATATGCATGTTTGTTCTCCACGGCAGAGTATAACAGTTGCATTGTGTCAGAAGGAGAACACAATGTACCATTTTTATAGTGTGCATACAGTGCATGCTATACTTGTGTATTAGTATTCTGTTTTCTGTGACAACTAAGCACAGGAGGGATTTGCACAGGATGCTGAATATTCCATCACATGACAGAAAAGCATCAGGAGGAATTTTAAGGAAAAAGTAAACAGCAGATGTGAACAACAAAGATCGCGTGTGACCTGCGTGTGAAAGGGATGCCGTCCGTCTCTGCCTGCACGCAAACATGTACAGTTTGACTGCCGATCTGTCTGCCTGCATCATATTTACCACTGCAGTACCCATGGAGTAAGCGCGCGTGTGTGTGTGTGCGTGCGTGCGTGCGTGCGTGCGTGCGTGCGAGAGAGAAAGCCGGTGGTGTGCTCTCGGTCTCCAGCGCTATCAGACAGACGCATTACTGTAGCAACACCATGGCCTGTCTGGGCTTTAAATATTTTAACACGGGTCTGCCTGTGGGGAGGGTTCTGTCAATGCTGCTTGAAATCATTCACACAATCACATACACGCACACAAAACTTTCCAGGTTGAACCCACACACACACACACACCTTCCAGACAGACATGTAAACCACAGATAAGGGTTACACGTACTTACACATGTACTCTTTCTCTCAGTCTTCCCCTGCCCCCCCCCCCCCCCCTTCCACTAGAGCCCGCTCAGACGGTCACCTGGTACTGTGTCTGAAAATGTGGTGAACACTGGACACACGCCACCTCTGTCTCCAACTCCTCTGAAAGCCTCTGTAAGTACATCTGGGTGTGCTAGTTTGCATGTTACTGTTCAAGACTACAAATGAGTCATTTTGAATGAGCATGTCAGAAGAGTTGGAAAGTGTTGGTAGAAAGTTAGGGGCCTTAGAGACACGGCAACAGCCTGTGTATCAGTTTTGCTGCAGGAAGTGTGAATACGTGGGTTATGTTTCAACAGTATGTGTGTATCTGTGTGCATGTGTGTGAATGAGTGCGTGAGAGAGAGACATACAGTACAGAAAGTGTCAGCGTGTAAGTGTTAATGTCACAAAGTCACTATATGTGCTCGTGCATGCATATAAAGTAAATCTGGCTTAGTGTGTATATCCGTGTGCATTAATCTGTTAGTAGTCGTGATGCTGCAGCTCCTGGTAGCTTATGTGCTGCAATAAAGCATGGATTTTGGTTCTCCCCATGGCTAAACAGCATTTATGCAACTGTTAGCACCTACACTGCCTCTTTAAAACTAGTGCATCTATTGTCGTCTTCCTTTCTGTGTGTTTTTAAGCTGGTTTAGGGCAACATTAGCAGCTCTACCCCATGCTTCCCTGAGACCAAGAAATTATTCCGTATTACTTACTATTTATTTTAAAATATTAACATTAGAAAAGATTTCTTAAAAACAGAATACTGTGCAAAAGTCTTGAGTCACCCTTTATTGCTTTATAGTTTAGTAGACAAATGGGAAATAGATGCTGCAATTTGTTGAAATGTGCCAAAATTAATGCCAATATCGTAAATAAGGCTAAAACAGTGTTTTATTCTATCGAGCTTGACATCCAATATTGGGTATGACCACCTTTATTCGACCTTGAACTCTTTTAACGCTTCAGGAATAGTTCTCCAGGCTCCTTAAAGGACGTTCCAAAGACCGCCTTCTTGTGTAATTTGAAGCTCAGCCTTCTCTCCCAGCGTCCCTTTCCTAAAGTTGAGTCCGCTGAAACCAATTCACCCATCGGACATCACTTTGAAGGTGACATCCGGTAGACATTCAAGGCTCCTGTTACCTAGGTAACCTCTTAATCTACTTACTACCCGTTCATGTTTCAATCAATGGTACTCATGAATCTCATTGGGAGTCACTTCAGTCGCTTGCTTGGGACTTTATTATCAGGTCCCGTGCCGAGCTCGCCTGCGGTTATTTTGCTTGCGGCCATGTGAAGTCAGTGTTATTCATTTTCTATGGCGTCTCGTCGCCACGTCACATCTAGCATATGAAACCAGTTGGTTTTTGTGACAGGCTGCTAGTAACAAGTTGTCCAAAACTGAAGATACAATTTAAAACACGTTCTTTGCCAAGTTTTTTGTTATGTGTAGACACAACCCTGTTTCATCCCTTCGTTTTTCTGGTTTCATGGGTCAATGTTAAGTGGCTTAACAAATAAAAAGCATTCCTCTGGAAATGCTCAGGTACAAGGACTAGGCTAAAAATGAGTGACATAGTAGCCAAAGTATAAATCTGAAAGACCTTCAGAAAGCCTGGAGAACTATTGCTCACAAGCAGTTTAAAAAATTACAAGAAAGTCTGGCTGGTGGGCAGAAAAATATAAACAAGAAGTACTCTAGGAGCTACAGAACTACAAAGCTGGTAGAAGATTGTAGTTCAGTAAAAATCAGATAACGGTAGCATAGCAGACATTTACTCTGATTATGCAAACATTATTTTGGAGTAGGTAACGGATAACAGGTATAGATTTGTTAATAACAACATTAACTTGAGGTTAATGTCAGGGTGGCTGTAGCTCAGGTGGTAGAGCGGGTCACCTCCTCACCGGAAGGTCGGTGGTTTGATCCCAGGCTCCTCCAGTCTACATACCAAGTATCCTTGGGCAAGATACTAACCCCATGTTTGCCTACTGGTGATGGTCAGAGAGCCCAGTGGCACCAGTGTCCAGCAGCCTCGCCTCTGTCAGTGCGCCCCAGGGCAGCTGTGCTACAATGTAGCTTGCCATCACCAGTGTGTGAATGTGTGTGTGAATGACTGTAAAGCGCTTTGGGGTCCTTAGGGACTGAGTAAAGTGCTATACAAATGCAGACCATTTACCATTTATTATAATATACAGTAT
>VOQK01040759.1:0-11701 GCA_015052645.1 Benitochromis conjunctus
TGAAAAGTCTCAACAGGATCTTGAGCTTTATTGTGAAAGGTTTAGTGGAAAATAAACAAGCGGACGGTGGAGCCACACGATGGTTTTACCATCTATGTTTTAATGAAAGTACGCGTAAAAACAGTCGCTTGTCCATCCGTAGTGTGGTTATTTTAAATATAAGAGAAAGAGAGAACTTTAAGAAATGAATGTAGCTACTACAGTGACCATCAAAACGATGAAAAATATTGCCATAAACAGTTTATTTTACGACACCACGAAACAAACGATAGCGTATAATATGAAACGATAGACGTTTTCATATCGTCATCCGATATATATATCGTCATATCGAACAGCCCTAATACTTTCACTTGACTTTCAGACCTGGAACCAGAGTACAGTGGAACCCCGGGTTACGAGTTTAATCTGTTCCAGAACCGAGCTCGTAACCCGAACGAATTTTCCCCGTTTAAAATAATGGAAATGGGATTAATCCATTCCAGCCCTCCCAAAAAGTCCCCAAAATATCATAAATAATGGAAAAAAACATGTTTTTAAATAAGAAACAAACATCAAAATACTGTATTAGTAAATATAGTTAAATAAAAGATAAACCAACATAAGAAAATGTAACCTTACCTTGGCGGCGGACGATTGCAGTTTTTTTTCATATTTGTGCCATCAAATATCAAACCAACCTTGTAAGGAGCTTGCAGGATAAAGACTTTTTCATGTTTAATACCTGCTTAGTCATGAGTCAAGTGATGTAAACCTATGAAAACTGCAGAATGACACAACTTCTAAAGTACCCACTGTTAATCTTTTCTGGATTGAATGGGCTGATACTAACTGACTGATGTCTCAGGCAGCTAGTTTTGGCTACAGTACTAGATTACCATTACTGCCACATGGCTATGTAAGCCGCATTTTCATGCTGTACCTGCTGATGATTATTCTAGCAGCCTTGTAAAGTTTTTGCTAATTTCTACTAATATATCTGTATAAAGTGATTACATATTACCAATACCTGCATTAAAAAAAGTGTTACTTTTATTCAGGCCATCCAGATAAACATCCAGCAAGTTATTTTTATACTAAAGTACTGTCCTGCTAGTTTTTCAGAGTGCATTGGCATGAATGTGATTAGTCTCCTTGCCTCAGATTTTATTTATTCGCCAGAACTGCTGGCGTTTCATTGCCACCTAATTGTTTTAAAACACTTAAGCAGTGCTGGTTTAATTCAAACTTCTCATCTCCACCTCATTGTCATGCATTAATTTAGCTTAAAAGGATTAGTGCAGCATCCATCTTCTAATTACACACTTTTTAGTCTTCAACTTGAAGATTAAATTGGGACAGAGCAGTCTCGGTGACATAACGAATACATCAGAGCACCGGAGAATGCTAAACACATTGGGGGCTCGAAGAGGTCCGATTCAGATGGAAATGAATACATTTTAAATGGGAGGGCTAAATAGAGAGATCGTTAGATAAGTAACGCTTTAAAATGTGCTTGCACTATATTTTAATTCCACAAATTTGATTACATTTAGATAAAAGATCTTCTACTGTGTCTTCTTTATTTGAACTTAGACCAGGATTTTGCTTGCAGGCAAATAAAAGCGATGCTTTTAGATTGACTTTTGACACACTTATCTGATAAGTCTGATCACATTACAACAAACTGAGCAGCACTGTGATAATATTTTGCAAAACTCTGCATGTGGCTTGCAAAGATAAGATTGATCCCATAAAAATAATCACTGTACATGCGTTCATATATAACTAATGGCTGATAAATCTTTGGGGGCCAGCAGAGGTTAATGTGCTGCTTTCACGGGATGAAGAGGTGTGAGAAGACCTCTGAAAGCGAGAACGTGTCAGAGGCTGATTTAACAGTCCTCTGCCAATTGCCCCCTCAGGGGGGCTTTTGTAGCTCGTGCTGCTGTTGGATAATTGCAGAGTTAGAATGTGTCTGATCTGAAGGCGCTGCCTGCAGCGGTTTGCTGTTAGCTGAGATTTATTGGCAAGAAGTTGGGAAGCACACCTGGCGCAGAAAGTCCAGCACTGATGCAGATGGCGTGAACAGTGGAGGAGGGGAAGAAAGGGTTGATGAAAGTGGCTGGATAACCACACAGAAGTGACAAACTGCTGAAGAGCACTTGGTTTTACTGCCAGTTTCCCACATATAATTTGCCTATAACATACCTCTCTGTAGTTGCAGGTTGATTTGAAGTAAAAGTTCTGTGTCCGTTTGCGTAGCTATTCACGTACAGAGAGCCTACACCTACTGTAGGTGTGTTCAGTGCACTCCTGTAGACTCTTAAAAAAACCCTGTGTAGTTGAGCTGATTGGAAAAAATCATCGAATATCAAAAATACAGTATGTAAAGCACAGACAGTGGCAGCCGTGCACAGCTTTCATTGCTTCTAACACTCAGTTTCACTTCAGGACTTTTATGTGTTATAACCTCACTGTTCTCTATGCCTGGCTGATGAACCAGCAACAGCACAAGCACGAGTAGCCCACAGACCGGTTGTACCACATACTTTGGACACTGCCTCCATCTGACAACAGACCAAGGTCATTATAACTAAACTGGATGTGAAAAAACATTTTAGTTAACTTAAAAAATATATAAAAGACCTTTGAAAAGAATTAACTGAATAAACTGAAATGATTCTGTGAACTACAAAAACATTTGGAAGAAATATCCTTAAATTTGATCAAAACTTGCTTTTTGAGACTTTGGATGTCTACAAGACTGAGAGGCAACTGCTTTCAAAAGGCTCTGTGCTTTTATTGTAATACCTGTGCTGAAATCTTGCCTCTGACATATGTCCTTCATACAATCATATAAAATAAAAGCTAAAACGAAGACTGAAACTAATAGAAACTAGCTCTCTGTGGTCTGCTAACCAGTGTTAATTGAATTTTGATTCGGTTTTAGTCCTAGCTTTATTTTTCTTGATATTAAATGCGAATTGTGCCCTTATGTCTACTCTTCTCTTCCACCCATGTGTTGTCATGAAAAACAGAGAGCCAGCTGTGTCATTTCCCATATATTTAAAACATAAGAAGAATGTTCTGATTGGATTTCGTATCTCCAAAATATTTTCATCTTGTTTTTATTTGTTGAGAAAAGTGTCAGTACATTTCATCACAGTTTTTGTCCTCGTGCATTCGTTTTTACTTAGTTGTTGTCGTTCATCTGAGGGGAAAAAAGGGTCATTGATAAAACTGGTGAAAATTGTTGGTCATCAACACTTTTGCTAATGCACTCCAAATGGAAAATTGCTAGACCTAAGTGATTCTTTATGACAGGCAGCGGTCATACATAAGATTTAAAAGTAGAGTCCGAGAGATCTTTCTTGAATGACTTCATTACCGACTGTGGCTTAGGAGGTAAACTGTCTACCAATTGGAAAGTTCGATGATCAAGTCCGTGGCTACTCGAGTCTGCATGTTGAACTGTTGGGCAAAATACTGAACTTCCCACGTTGCTCCTAATGCGCCTATGTGAGTGTGTGTGATTGGGTGAATGAGGCTTTTAGTTAAAAAAACATGACCATTCAAGTCTGGTCAAAACGTGCAGCTCGAGGGACGTGCACAGTCCGCACTTGGAACGCACAGTCACGGCTTTCTATCGCTTTTACAGATTAGCCAATAGCAGTGTGTACAGGGGTCAAAACAGCAAAACACTGCACAGAGGTGAGCGGCTTTGGCTGAGCAGACTTTGAGCCCGCTGTAATCGACCTGCATATGTTAAGCAGCAAGTAATATGTAACTATGCTCCTCACGCGCTTACGTAATGCAAGGGGGAATAAATAAATGTCAACTCTTTTTAGGTGTTACTGAAAATGCACTCTGCATTTATTGAAAAGCCTTAAAATGAAATGCATTCATACTGAATTTTGTGCTCTCGGTGACGTCCGGTTAAAATGTGGACGTTTTTTTATTTTTTTATTTATTTGTACCAGTGTGACAGTTATTCTAGTTTACTTATTCAAAACAGGAGGGCGAGGGTGTCGTTTTCTCTGATAGCTATACTGGTGCTAAAAAAAAATTAAAAAAAAAAAATACTGATGCAAAGCTGCAGGTTTTATCTTTAACACATAATCTTCTGTGTAACACATGCAACAACTTCACCATGACTTTTCACTTCTAACTATTACACAACTCTTAACCTCTGTCCATTTTTTGTGTGTGTTTGTGTGTGCGTGCGTATACGTGTTGCCTTAGTTGAACTGCGTGACCAGGCACTGTTAAGGTCCCATTCACTCCGATGCACGCAGAGGGAACACACAAGAGCTGAATATAGGTATAACTGGCTATTCTCTGGTTTGGTCTTGGTTCAGTTTTGCAGTATTTTTATTGGATGATTATATATTTATGCTGTAATTTATTCTCTTTTTAAAGCTTTTTAAAATTGTGGAGCAAGTTTTACATTTCAGTTTCATTTATGAAGTTTCTTTCCGTATTTGCTGTGCTTTACAGTGCAGTCACATGGAAGCAGCATTTCAGAATGAGAAATTGTTTCTGATTGTGTCTTCTTAATACACCGAGGCTCAGAGGATGTGGGCACATCTCTCTTATTTTTTTTTTTCTCTCCCTAATTTCAAAATGGGTCAAAGATTTACGATACACTCAGCTTTATAACTATGCGTATGCATTCTAGTGAGTTGACTAAGAAAGTGCAAATGAACTCATTGATCAAAGAAATTAGGTCACACCCATTGGGAAGCCAAAAGAGAGAGAGGGAGAGAGACAGAGAAGGGAGAAATTGGGGCTACTCAAGTTGCACAAATAAAAGCATGAAGTCTTTTTCTCAGAGCTTAACAAAAGCCTTCACAGCTCCTCATATTTCTAAAATCCAGGTTCAGTAGTCTAGACAAGGTTTGATTTGATGGTGAGTGAGAGATGCAGTTTCCCCAGATGGCAATTGTGTCCAGAAACCGTTTTTAACCTGGCAGGCAGGGGTGTTGTTAAGAGGGCTTTTAATGTAAATAGTGAATTTGTTCTCTCTCCAGAGTATAATGGCCCTCTTGCTGTGGCTCGGTCTCTCGCTGCTGGCAGCCGCCCAGTCCAGCGCCGTTAAGAACTGCCATCCTGGTTGCCACTGCGAGGTGGAAAGCTTTGGTCTCTTTGACAGCTTCAGCTTGACCAAAGTGGACTGCCGAGGGCTGGGACCCAGCGCCTCTATGCCCATACCAATTCCATTGGACACTGCTCACTTGGACCTGTCCTCCAATGAAATGGGCCCACTTAGTGACACCATGTTGGCTGGTCCAGGCTACACCACTCTCATCGGTTTGGACCTCAGCAGCAACCACATTACAAAGGTAAGTGGTTCAAAGAATTCCTATATATACATCCTTAACCCTCTAAAGCCTAAACTTTCACTGTGGGTTTATCAGGCATTTGGGTTCTTTTTACAATTCTTTTTAATTGTTTTGTTTTTGTCATTTTCTATGTTGTTTTCTGTGTTATTTGCCCAAATGTGGATGTGGCATCTTGCCTGGGATTACTGTAATGACTAGGGCTGGGTATCGTCACTGATTTCTAGAATCAATTCGATTCACAAGGTCCCGATTCAATTCGATCCACGATTTGATTCGATTTGATTTGATTTGAATCGGGGAAATGTTGCCTCAGACAGTCAGAAATATTATAATTCTGATCATTTATCAGTACATATCCATATTTTTATATCTATAAAAAGAAACTGACACTTGTGAGACCTTATCAGAGGTGTAAGCATCAGAGCAGATGCCTTTGTGTCAAAGTAACTGAGGATAAAAAGCAGAAAAATGTGAAGGAGACTTTCCTGGCCTGGCTTTTTATTGCAGATAACCTTAAAAATATTCTGCAGTAGAGGAAAAACAGAAGAAAACCATGAATCAAAATGACAGAGGTTTTATTAGAGACACAGCTAAGTGTTTTGCAGTTTCGCATAATTTTAAAAAGTTTATATTTCTTCAGTATTGAACAGCACAAATGAGACTTTCTTGTCGGAAGTCATTGAAAAAAGGAAAAAAGGAAAAAAAAAGCGGCTGACAGTAAACAACAGTAGACTGGTGGGTAATAAGCAAGCGAATGATGCAGAAAACAGAGATTTTTAGATGGGGAAACTGTTCTTGAAGTACGCTGAGAGAGAGAGAGAGCTCTGCAGGAAGTGTGATTTTTATCGGGGTGGAAGCAAAACAGCAAAAGTAAGAGCGAATTCATGACGATATTTATGTGAAGTGAAATGTGAAGCAGTTTGGATCTTCTTTTGCTGCTGGTTCAATGAATTTTGGTTGGAGAGAGACAAAACCTGCAGCTTCAGAATCTGGAGCAAAAAAAAGACGTAAACACAAAGCGCGAAGCCGACGCATCAGAATCAGTGAGCCGTCGGCTTTCAGCCCCGACGGCGTGTCCGTGTCGTCGGGTGAGAAAGCCGACATCTCACTGATTCTGATGCATCTGGTCCGTGCTTTGTGTTTACGTCTTTTTGTTGAATCCGTTTACCTCCTCTCATTTACTGTTTTAGCTCTTTGGTGATTGTCGAAATAGTTTTGTGAGGTTTAACCTGAGATTCTGGCGTTTCTGGCAAAATAAATTTATATTTAAAAATCGATTCAGGATTTTAATGAATCGATATTGCTTTATTCAAGTTAAAATCGATTTTAATTTGAAAATTGATTATCAAAACCCACCCCTAGTAATGACCCTTATATCAATGAAAAGCACAGAGGTGCTGCTTTCAGGAGCCGTTGGAATATTTGTTATTGCACCAGTGGTTCAAGAGTTACAGTAGTTTGACCTCAAAGTTTAACCTAATACCATCAAGCGCGCCCACGGTCCCATTGGTTTTAATGACTTAAACCAGGATTAAAGTAATAATGTAATAATTTTCTTGTACAGTGCTGTAAAAAAGTATTTGCCACACCTGATTTCTTGCTCATAAATCCTACACACCTTGCCCTTAATGTAACCTGCTCACCACTTAATTACGCATAGGTTATTGGGTGGGCAGTGACTTCGTTCCTTACTGTCCTTAAGTTGCCATTTTTTTCCCTCATGATCAGGAATTTTACTCATGCTTTTGTTACACTTTTCCATCCATCCATTCGCAGCCGTCGCGGGGGGCGCTGGAGCCTATCCCAGCTGTCTTGGGACGAGAGGCAGGGTACACCCTGGACAGGTTGCCAGTCTGTCACAGGGCTAACACACATAGACAGACAACCATTCGCACTCACAGTCACTCCCGCATTCACACCTATGGGCAATTTAGAGTTTCCAATTAACCTATCCCCACTTTTCTCTAGCATATTAATTTTTTATGCCTTTGTTTTTGTTCAACAAAGATGTATAACTTGGGCTGAATCTGCAGTATTTTGTAACATTTTCCAGTTTATTCTCGCTTAGATTCAGACATGCACAGCTTAGACCTGCTCCCTACTGCCGGCTAGTTTGGAGTGTTTTCTTTGTAAAGGGTCGAGTTAGCTGGCTACTCCAAATACTCTAAAGGACAAATCATGAAATTATATATCAAGTTTTTGCAAGGGAAATAAATTGATGGAGTCTGATACACAAACACATAGACGAAGCCAGTAAAAACCTTTTTCACAGTTCACTGGACCACTAATGGAGCACAATAGACATGCACCTCTTTAGCTAACTCCTCTTCTAGCGTCAGTGATAACAGTTCAAACATTTGACCTTTCTAGTCCCATTATGGTGGAAGGTCCACCAGACTCCCAAAATAAATGAAAATATGTACTTGCCGATCACTGCTCAATGTTTATTCCTTCTTTTTATCTTTGTTAACTTGTTTCCTTCCTTCATACTTCCAGATAAGCCCCAGCGCACTGTCCAAGCTGCGTTATCTGGAGTCTCTGGATCTGAGCCACAACAGCCTGGAGAGCCTCTCGCCGAGCTGTTTCTCTGGGCTCCCCCTGGTTGAAGTTGACCTCAGCCACAACAGCTTCCGGGAGTTCGACATGGACGTGTTTGCCTTCAAGGTTCACGGTGAACCTGTCAGTGTGGATCTGTCTCATAACAAGCTCGTTTCAGTCTCCGCTGCTTTGCACGGCCAAGTTTTACGCATCCAGAGCTTAACTCTGTCGTCAAACCAGCTGTCGAGTGTGCCGAGCCTGGCGGGACTTCTGCTGAGGTATCTCAATCTGGATGGAAACCCCATCGGACAAATTACAGAGGGAGCCTTTGCTCAGCTGAAAGATCTGGTTTATTTATCCCTGAGTGGCCTCCCCGAACTCGAGCAAATCCAGCCAAGGAGCTTCAAAGGTCTCCAGAGCCTGCAAGTTCTGGATCTCTCAAACAACCCAAAGCTCAAGAGCCTGAGCCCCACCGTGTTCAGTGGGCTAGACTCTCTGCAGGAGCTGAATTTGACCGGTTCTGGCATAGCATCCTTGCCAACTAACATGCTGACCCACCTGCCCAGCATTAAGAGTATCACACTGGGACGAAACAACCGCTGCTGGAGGACCCAGAAACAGGGACTGTTCCACCGGCAAATGGGGCAGGTCCAGCATAACGAGGTGCTGACCTGTAACACGGATGGCACTGTGCTGTGAGACCATGCCTGAAAGAATGGACCGCTCCTTGGAGCCTTGATACCAGAGCTGTGCCTTTATTTGCTTAGAGATGAAAACACTTTTTTTATTTGTGCGCGTGTGTGTGCGCGCGCGTGTGTGTGTTGCTCTCATTAAGTCACGTGAGTATCTGAGGTAGCCTTCATGAAATATCATACATGCTGTATCTTTTTAAAATGCAGTCTTTTTTTATGTAGCACATGTTCTTTAACATGCAGTGTTGTCTAAACTGGTAGAGAACCTGTCATAAAGTCACAACTTAAGCAATGTTCATACATTACTTAAAGTACTGGATTCATGTGCACTCAAGGGATTTTACACCACACCACTGCATTTCTTTGTAAATTAGTTTGCACATGTCCACTCGTGTATTGCTTCCCATTAGCTTTTTGGATATCCTAACTTATTAATGACCAAACGAACAAAAAAGGACCAAAAAATATAAGCACCATACTTTGCTGAAGTGATATAACTGCATAACTATGAAAAAAGACAATGCATAATGAATGTGCCATCTGCATTGATTGTGGCAGTAGTACACCTCTCCATGGACAGGAACACTGTGGGAAGGCAGCCCACTCTTCAGTCAGTGCAGCCCAGAGTTGCTGCTGAATCTGTGGAATTTCTGTGGTTGAGATCAGGGCTCATTGCTCATTGGCATCTTGTCTGGCGGTCCACCCTGCCTCCGTCATTCTGATGGCACAATCATGGTCTGGTTGCCCCAGATGGGATTTCTTTCCAAACCTGTGATGGCTTTTTATAGGGTTGGGTTGGTCAAAGGCAATGTTACACTCTACTCCAAAATGAAATGCTGGGAATTATCATAAAAGCAACCCCACATGCATTTGTACAGCTAGTTTCTTTAATAGGAGAAAAACTCTTCCCAAATTGGGCCAAAAGTAGAGTGGTGTGATATTAAATCCCTTGAGTGTACGTCAAAGTCGGACCGCATTAGGAGTTATTTGCACTTATTAGATTTGCGGTATTATTTTATAATAATGCACTTAAACCTTTGGAAAATATCATTCCTTCAAAGCGTTGCTGAGAACGACGGCACTGAGGGACTTTTGTTGACTGGTGACCACTAAGATTTTTCACGTGACATTGAATGTGACGCTTGACAGAAAGGGTTAGGGGAGGGTTTTCTTTAGAAGACTGATGCCACTCTTATTTTTTTAGAATGAAGTTTATCTTTGCTCAAAGACTGGAAGTAGAGAAAGCAGCCTAGCTCTGTTGGAAGAACCAGCTTTCCACCAACGAGCCACCGGTGCCTGATCCAAAAACTGGTTCCACGCACTCCCACCGATATGAGACTGATGCCAAACAAAATTGCTCTTCTTACTTCTATTGATGCCATCACATGCTACAACTTCTTAGATGATTCACAGATTCTGTCGGTATCCCACAGATTATAACTCAACTCTTCCTGCGTAGCACTAACAATGTTCAGCACTCAAACCTGTTGAATTGTCAGCCGGTGATTAAGAATCACAAGCACCATCATCGCAGTACTTGAAGTAAGTTTGCTGCTTTGCTTATTCCATAGACACACAGTCCACCTACAAGAGATACAAACCTGTTCATTTGTTGGATTTTCTCACTTTTTTGTACAGAACCAGGCTGCCTTTGTATGACCCTGTATCCAGTCTTAATGTTAAGCTACGCTAACAGTGTCTGCTGGTTAAAGCAATTATTTCACCCAGAAAACATTGAACTCTAGAATCCAGGGAGCAGATTCCTTTATGCGCGTGGGAGACAAAGTCAAGTCTTGTTACACATGCTGAGGGTAAAATTCTTTTCCTTGTTACACCCACAAAATGACCATTTCATTACTTGATTTTATTTATTTATTTTTTGGCTTGTTTGTTTATTTTATTTTATTTTATTTTTTGTGCCCATTGAGCCCGAGCTGAACCGTTTCTCTCCACAGCTAAACTACAACAGGACTTTAGCATCCGTGACTGTGCTCACCTGGAGTTGCTGTTACTCCCGGTCACGTTGTCCTCCAGCTGAGCGGGATGGGTTGTTTCATAGCACATTGGCTCGTATCCAGTATTATCACTTATCGTCACATACTTGGTAATGAAACGATGCCGGTATGTGTTAATGTTTAAACATCGAGCAACGCTGTGCTTGCCTTGGCATTCCTGTGGCATTCAGAGCAGCCTCGAGACTGCACGTTAGGGTTTTATTGATGTAAAACTGTAAAGGCACGATATTTGAAAGCAAATCCAGCAGAGACTTTATATTTGTATGTATGTAACTATGCTGTATATAACTTTATATAAAATTTGACTATTCTCACATCCTTTGACCACTTTTATTCACGTTCTGTGTGATGTAAGAATGGGAACAATTATTCTGTATGCCAGCCGAGGAAATGAAACGCAGTCAAAACCAAACCACATGCAGGGAAAGATTGTGTTAGTGTCTGCGCTGCATTTAACATTTTGCTCAGAAATCTAGTTTTTCATAGAAAGAGTGTGCAATAAGTGCCTGAGTCACAGCAAAGGGCGTGTCTCTGCAGGACATGACGGAAAGTTTAGATCTCTGCGGTTTGTGTTGCTTTCACAACGGAGAAACTTTACTTACACGCATGCACAGACACATACGGGCACGCTTGTTCTCCTGAATAGGTTTTTTTTTTTTTGTTGTTGTTTTTTTTTAAAATTGGGCACACGCACAAAGGTTTGGCAGGCTTATATGCCACAGCGCGCTGGTAACCTGCCAAGGAGGTGACAGCGAAGGAGCCGAGCTGAGAAAGGAGAAAAGAGGGAAAGAGAAGTGGGAATCGGACACGGCAGCTTGCAGATTTCCTGTGTGTCTGTGTGTGTGTTTGGCAACAAGTGGTATCCAAGATGGAAAAACTTTACAGTGTGCCCTGTGTTCTGTGACACATTGTTTAAACTACAAGAAAAAACAATAAAGGGGAAGAAAAGTGACTAACAGATTTTCAGAGATTGCATCAGAGGCCGACCACATGTGTTACATCTTGAACAGAGGGTTTATGGGTAAGTTTGCTTAAGTCATGCAGTTGTAGCTTGTGAGTGGGACCCTCAGTGGATTGATCCCACAGCAGAAAACACTTCCAGATGTTTTTTTTCTCTTAGTCTTGTGATGTA
>VOQK01040759.1:14728-30478 GCA_015052645.1 Benitochromis conjunctus
CCGCTGAGATATTTTTATTCATGACGATGGTTCCTCCTATAAATTTACAGCCACTGGACTATTGGTGCGGAAACTAATTGCTGTGGGGTCATATATGAACCTGGAAATGGATGATTAATTATTTTTAAGAGTATAGATTAAATCAAAGTATTATGAGTGTTTCGGTGCAAAATATTCGAAACATTCCTCGATGATCCTCACGGTTATACCCTGGACAGGTCTAGCCCTGAGCCTCCAAACACTCACTGCACTTTCTTCTAGCATTCAAACTCACATGTTGATGGATGACTTGGGGTTCAGACTCTTGCCCGAGGATGCTTTGAAACACAGTCAGGGATTGAAGCATCAACCCTCCGCCCGATAGACGACCCACTCATACCTCCAGAGCCACAGCTGCCCTTTTTCTTTCCTTCTTTTCTTTTTCAAACCGCTATCAGGATACAAATCATTAAAAGCCACGATTAATTACATTAGAACATTTTAGATTATTCCTGTCTAAAATAAAAATAGTTTAAAAAAAAACATGATTATACTTAACTGGTAAATGGCTACTACTTATATAGCGTACAAGTACCGGTCTACAATTTTCTACTCAATTTGAGCACTCAAAGGACTTTCTACTACAATCACCCAGTCACACACACATATATATATATTTATACAGCACTTTTAGCTATGACTAAGTGCTTTTATCTAGCATTCACATGCATTAACTCCAATGGAAGCATTGGGGGCAATTCTGGGTTTAGTATCTGACCCAAAGATACTTCAACACAGGAGTCGGAGATTGATCATCCAGCCATCCAATTGGTAAATGGTCATAACTACTTTATTTACTCCTTTATTACAGTAGATAAAGTATTTATCTTATCTTATAAATGACCCCAATAGATAATAATAGATTGGTCACTTGAGGGTTCAGTTGAGAATGAAGGTTGGCCTTTATTTTGTAAAGAGTTTCAGGTTATGTTTTGTCCACAGCGTAGGAGGGTATATCAGGGAAGATGGTGACTCTCCTCGTTAAGGAAGTGAGTGCAATGATTACAAAGAGGCCCACATGCCAAATAAGAGCTGGAAACAAAAACAGCCTGCAGACTATGAATAATGATTCTTTGTAACTGCAACGTTTTCACTTGTGGATTTGATTTTAAAACTCTTTCATTTTACATTAAATGTGATTTTGGACTAATTTATTATTAATAATTTCACTTGGTAGCCTGATGGGAGAATTGTTTCCCACAGTTCCTACATTATAAGTTGTGCACTTTTTAATTGCACAGGTGCGTGAGATGAGGTTGTTTCGGACTTGACAAAGCACATTTGCAGAAAACAAATATTTGAAGTAGCCTTTTAACATAATCTAATCCCTGAAGACTGCTGCCAGCTATGCCGCCACACCAGAGAGTTCAATTTACTGAATTTACGACACTGCCTCAGCTCACACCCTGTCTGACTTATCAGTTCTCGATGGTCAGCGTGGATCAGCATTTGATTTGCATCCAGAGGGTAGAAACTCGCAGACTGTGTGCTTTCAGCACCACGCCGCTGAGCTTTGCAAACATCACGACCTCAGATTGTTTCTTTACTATTCGCGGAAAAAGGCAGAAAAAGAACAACAAGCAAACATGACAAGGTGGCCAGCAGCACACAGAAGGCAGCAGAAAATAAACACTGTGATACCGAACCAGCCAGTTCAGATGGAAATAAGCTGAACACGCACGCACGCACACACACACACAGAAGGGTTATAGGGCCACATTTATCAGCCTGATTAAAACGGGCTCAACACAAACTGCTGCGTCACGAGAAAGTTGCTACAAAGACTACACATCCGTATGAAAAAACGAACATTTTCGTTAGCTTCATGGAGTGAATGTGGACTTTTAAAAAAAAAACAAATCAGTCCATTGTAGAGGTAGCAGGACTCTTGCATCACCTCTCTCATTATGGTGGTCTGTGGACGGAGTTTCCCACAGGAAAATGGATACATCCTGAGACGGCTGCCCTACTTGTCTCTCTGCTCCATCTGGTTTCCATCAGAAGCTGCTGGGCCTGCAAAGGTTTCCCCCAGAGGACACCCCCTCTCTGATTGTTTTTTTTTTTGGGTTGCTCTCTTTCAACTGCCTCTGTCCATTACCTTCAAGTTCTGATTAAAACCAACTACACTCTGCTACACTCTGACAAACTGAAGCAGAAAAACTGTTCTTTTAAACAAGAGGGTACTTCAAAATTAAAGATGGGTATGGATATTATGGTCAATTTGAAGGCTTTTAGGAGATCAGTGCAGTGCACACGCACACTGATGGCTAAACCACACCCACTTGAGTTTTGGCTGCGAGATGAGCAGTGGGGCCACGGGATTAAACCGCCTGCTCTTCAGCCAGCTGTATTTTCCAACCTGACCACTGGAAAGACATTAAAATTCAAGGCTATGATCTCCTCATTTGAGTCAGGTTCAAATCCTCACTTCTGCATTTTGGATGAGTTGGTTCATGTTAATGATTTTTGACTGCAGCAGGATCAGGAGAGGTGCCCAGCAGTGAGATAAAAAAGAGACTTACATGACCTCTAAATCAAGAGGGGCTAAAGGGGACTCGATTTTTGTTTTTTTTTAATGCTCGTCAGTTGCACGGCTTCATATAAGTCAACAGTCAAAGTTGCTCAGAGTGAGTCAGTAAACATCCAGAGACAAGAAACTCTCTTGTTCAATTTCCCCCTGAGGAGTGAAAATGTGTCCAAGAAAGCGAGCGACTGTAAGTGCTTCATTTATCTTTGCTGAGCAGGACTGGTTGTACTTTTTTCAGTCCCTCTCTGAACATGATCTTTAGCGGTGGAAAGGGGAAGTTTTCAAACCACTTCAAGTGCAGGCCTGGAGTCAGCTCTAACAGTGGTTACCGAGCCTCCCTCAGCTTGCCTGTTTGCTTAACGAGCTCTGTTGTTTAAACAATTTCTTTGCTCTGATACTATCCGAAGATAATTACTTCTATTCAAAACACAGAAAAGTTACATATCAAATGTAAGTGGTAACATCTTTTTGGACACACAGAGATAACTTGATAGTTATTTTGATCATGCTTCTTTCAGCAGCATCCTCCGGGTCTCTGTAAGCTGGAGCTTAGGCGCTCATAGCTGAACATCAGAACACGCACACAGGATTTGTTAACCGGTGACGCAGCACACACCATCGCAATACTTTGGAAATGAGCAAATGAGGTGACTGCTTCACTGCACTGTAATTATGTCCACATGATTGAGCCTGTGGATTATCCTGCTTGGCTGGGACGGCACTGTTTCCTAAACTACAGCTAGATATACTTCGGTGACCTTTTAAAAAGTGGACAGCTCACGCAGTGGACACAAATCCTTACTTTTCTTAATACTGCTACGCTTACACTTTCTATTCAGGTAGCTGGCTGTAACAGGTTGAACGAGGAAGATGGTGTGTGTAATTGACTAGTTTGTTTGACTAACAGGAGCCAATGTTCAGACTGAACCTTGTTTGTTCTGAAAAACACACTCAAAGCGCACTGAGGAGTGGATTAGAGGACACTTTGTGGTGTAGAGACTGAAATCTAAGCAGCAGGTATTGACATGATTTCGCATATTAATTCTGCATTGCAGTCATTTAATCTGTCCCAAAATTACCTTTGGGAGTCTGATCAAATCAGCCTTTTTTTTCTGAAGTGGACTGTGAGATACTTCAACCTTTAATAGGAGTGCCCTCTAGTGAAAAATACAAGCAACTACATGTAACAGTTTCAACAGATCTTAATACAATGGACAGTGCTTGTTTGGCCAAAAACTTGATTGATTTATTGTTCTTTCTGTCATTTTGAGCCAGAAATTACATCTACAAGGTAGAAACTGCAATGAACAATGGCAGCATCAAAAGACCTTAAAAGTCTTACTGACATTAGAAATGCCTTTTTCAAGAGAGATCTGGTGAAGAGTGTGGCAGGAAACTGTGTTTCGGCCACTCAAAAAATATTTTAAGTGGCCAAAAAGGACAAGACTGATTATAATGTAGGTACAATAATGCAGAATCATAAAGATTTCATTATTTTTGTATCTAATCTCGTCATGAATCCTGTTCACTACAGTCTATCTATGAGTACGAGTAAAGAAATTATACATAAAAAAGGAGACAAGAAAAACATCAGGCACAACACGGGAAGCTGCTGTATATTGACGTGATAGTTAAAAATTCTTTGTTTTTTTAAAGTGAGTGCAATGACGAACTTGTCCTGAACAACACAAGCTGACTACCCTCTGCAGGCTTGAATCATCTAATAACTCACTCGAAGGCTCCAGGAATCATTACAGATGCCTGGAAGAGGATTATGAATAAACCTATTAACAGCTCTTCTGTCTGACTGCGTTTCATTATGCATGGCCAGGTTGTTATATGTAACCATGCAACAGATGTCCAGCTGCTTTAAGCTTTTTATCAGTTGAGCCCACTGATCACACTACACTAAGGCAGTCTGTCAATATGTGAGAAGTTTATAACCAAATGTACAAATAAAGGTAAGCTCCCCACCACCGCCACTACCCCTCTTTAATATTGTACCATAATAATAGTAATAATTATAATTCCAGTATCAATCCAACTTTTCCAGCTTTATTTTAATCATTGTAATTCAAGAAACTTAAAAAAAAATCAAAGGAAACAAAAACTGTTTAATCAAATAGTGAATTCACAGAGCAGTCAAGGAAATCAACCAGAACGTCCAAAATAAATATGAGCAAACATTTTGTATACAATAGCATTGTGTTTTCAGTACTATCATACTATGATGATCATAGTGAGTAGAACAATGTTGATGTGAATACATGTTACCCAGCTTCATTGTGAGTGCCAGGATTTATATGCCGTATACAAATATTTCATACATATCCCACAATCATATACTTTTGTACATTTTACTGTTCAACTGAGAACTGACTGAAACAGTCACAATACAGAATAACGTATCATAGGCTCATACTATAAGGATTGCAGCATAGGCATGTTTGTATGTTCTCAGATTGTGTCAAGTGGTTATAGATTAGATATCGTGGTTAGACCTTTCCAGAGTGATGAAGAACCTGATGAGGTTCATGCTGTACCTGTCTTTGAAGATGATGGTTTCTCCTCTGAGCGCTGTGACAGCATCAAAAGTTAGCTCAGGGTCACACTTTTTTGGGGCATCGGGCCTTGGTTTCACTTTCTTTGGGTTTGGGTTTGGACCTGTGGTTGATGAACATGTGACATTAATCTACTTTTGATGACAACAAGTCCTCAGTTTTCCATAAGTTAAGCTTACAATCAAACAGTACGGTACTCCTACCATAGAGGGCTTGAATTCCTTCAATATCATCTTCAGACAGTGGGTAGCCTGTAGCATAGGTGTAGACGGGGTACATCAGTGCGCCTGGGTCTGTGGAATGGGACATCCCCAGGGCGTGGCCCAACTCATGGGCTGCCACTATAAACAGGTTGTAAGCTGAAAGAAAAAGATGTTGAATCCAAAATATTGTTGGATAATGGTAGTTATCACAAGAATAAAATTGAGATACGGTATTGGTCAGTATTCTTGTGGCTAATTCTTACCCGATGAATCTTTGGTCCAGTGTTCATCCTCATCAAAGTGAGTGTCTCCTCCCATGCCTTGGCCAGGAGGGTAGGCATGAGCCAGCAGTCCATCAGGCCCATCAAATGGGTTGTAATCTCCATGCTCTTCACAATAAAGGGTAGACAATGAGCAGAAATGCACCACAGCAACACTTCAACACTTGTGTTCAATTCAATTGTAAGATATCAGAATTCAATTAATAGTTTTTGTACCTTTTGACCCAAAGCTGATCATAATGTCAGCAATGCCTTGGTAAAGCTTCTTAAAAGTCAGAGGAGTAACGTCAGACCAAACGTTGAGAGCCCTGCGGATGGCTTTGTCTACATCCGACTTCTTCAGATCTGGTGTGTAATTCACTATCCTGAAACATCAGAGGATATAACAGAGAGAAAGCTGGTGAATAAATTACACTTGAGCAAAAACACTTGCGTCACCTCTTACATTATAGCACCTAAATGCATACCTGAATGTGACGTTGTTATTTTCCCATTTGAGGTGTCGAGGGAAGTGGTTGTACTCCCCAATGTCTGGAACACCACATCTGGGCTCCTTCATCACTGCTAAAGTATTGTCATCTAAATTCCCTGTGACCTTTATGAGTAAAAGAGATATTTCATATGAGTACATATATTGTCTCGATTAAGACTTTTCTTATTGTGAGCAGCTAAAAAGAAGCTTGGTTCCCTGATAATATTCAACTTTTAAATGGTAAACTTTTATTAAGGGATATATATATATTTTTTCATTTCTTTGGAAGTTACTGGTAATATTTTTAGCACCTCCAGTTTGAAGAATTTCTGCATTTCCTTGATCTTGGCCTGAAGGAAATCTGACGACGTCCGAGTACCTTGGAGACCACTTGGAAGGCCATAGAATCGACGAAGGTATTTCTGTTTGATACGAAACAAAAAACTGTGATATGAAGCTTATTTAAAAATCAGAGATGCTGCAGACCAAAGATTCATGCCCGTTGTGACAAAAAATAAACAGAAAAAAAACCAGAAGATAGTTGAAGGCTAGATAATGACTGAATAAGAGATCTTACCTCGGCTAAAAGCTGCTTGTCAATGTCTCCAGATGACAGAGGCTTAGCAGAGAACTGGGCGGCCAGCGCCAGCAGCAGCAGCACCACAGCTATCATACTTGTTGGCTCACAGTCGTTTACTGTGGCGAAGAAACTCAGAGGGGTATTTATACTGCGTTGAGACCACTTTTTTTTCCCAGCTGTTCCAAGTGATTCATGTGAAAGCACCTAGCCACTTCCTCTTTTGCCTGTTGAGAATGTGCTTGGGTCTGTAAAACTACAGGGACTGTGGTTTGAATCTCCTTTGAACTCATAGCTTTGATAACACATTTCCTATTTCCTAAATGACCAGTGCGCTAAGACGTTTGGAAACCAATTTACATGGAAAAGTCTGTGCGTCAAAATTTTACAGTCATCTTTTTGTTTTTCTCAAATGTGGGACATTTTGAAGGGATGCATTTTTTTGGCAGAAAATACTGTCAGCTTCATTTTGATAGAGACGTCACGTCAGTTGTTATTTTCTGTGCATCTTCTTCTTAGGTTACAGTAGATGACAGATAAGGGGCTGACTATAAACAACAGGGGATTTTGTGGATTGTGGCCTCATGATCGTCTGTGTCTTATTTTAGCTGCACATCTTTTAGGATGCATGACTAACAAGCATATATAAAAAAAAAGGACGTGATGAAAGCACAAACTTTTCATTAAAAATGCGATTTACATTTCATGTGACATCATGTGATTGTGGCATGCCAATCTCCTGCATTCGCTTTGGTTGCTGAAATTAACTCGTTCAGAAGGACAGTACTGTGCAAAAGTCTTAACCTGCCCCTTGTTTCTTTCTTTATCTAGGAAAATGGGAAATGGTAATACGTCTAAATATACATGGAAATACCATATATAAGTCAAAAAAGAAACGGTATTGAACAGTAGTTAGATTAGCTGAAGGGCTAGATGCATCTCTCAGGTCCTGTGTCAGGTCTTTTATTATTATTTTTTTGTAATTTTGGATTTTATTTTGTTCCACTTTGTTGGTATTTTCATAAATGATTTCATTATTTACACCCTTAGTAATGCATAGAGGTTAATTTATACATCAGCAAATGTAGCAAATTTCAGTATAATGGGACTAATTTGACATGATCTCTATGTGAACTTTCTAAACATTTAAAGTTACTCGGTGTAACTGTCTAAGCAGTCTCTAGCGCCATATGTAAAACGTGATTAGTCAAAACAGAGATGTCCTTCCCGGCCACAACATTCAAATATGGTGAGGGAACATGGCCACTTCTATTTATTTTATATACATTAATTATAAGTTAATGAGGATGCATAAATTTGTTGGAAGATGTAATTACATGCTATTCTATGTTCATTTATTAGCATAGCATCCCTTTTATTCTGTTAAATAACATCTAAACATTACAGACTGTACCTTTAAAAGTACCTAAAGGTCTTCAAGGAAAGTACAGACATGCTGGCTATTAGCCTGCTATTACTCTATCCTGCTAGTGTCTATGAGGAGTGACAAAGCTTTGTAATTATTTGCTCCTTGTGCAACAGTGGAATTCTTCAGGCAATGAAAACAGACGACTCAAACTCCAATCTGAGAAACAGCTGCACTATCCGAAAACAATCAGTCCATATGGACATAAAAAGTTTTTTTTTTAGACCTAAGCATTAAGAATTATGTTCAAATAAAATTGCTGCCAAAGTTTTAACAAGATCATTAAGCAGCTGATAACTCCAGTTATCAGCAAACATACTTTTAGAAATGATCTTCTAATAACTTCTAGTAAGTATGTTTCGGTAGACGCATCAAGTTTTACATTTAAACTGCTGCAATGTTGGACAAAACCAAATCTTACAGACTGTTTTACTGTAAGAGGTTTAGATTTTAAATGATCATGATGATGGGGTAATACTTTATGTAACTCCAGATTTTTTTTTTCTTATATAATCTCCCACCTTTGTCTTAAAAGAACAAAAACATAAAACAAATAGGAGTTGTTGCCTGGCCTACATATATACTACAGGCCATCTGTATTTAATTAGTAATATCTTGTGCAATGGAGGTAAATAACAAACCCTGCAACCACACACCAACATCCATATTTGGAGTAGCATCATGGTTTTAGACAGCGGTTGAGTGCGCCTGACTCATTTTAGGGGAAGTAGGCAGTTAGGGGGATTTTTGGTGTATTTTAAAAGGGTTGTGAACAAACACAAAACATACACTGAGACACACTTAAGGTAGATGTCACTGATCAGTGCTGTGACCCATTTTTAAAAAATAAAAAAATGCTCCTGATCTTAGTTGTAAATCTGTTAAATCCAAATAGACAGCACATTAAATAATATAATGATATTCCTATCATATTGTCCTAACCCTTCACCCAGATTTCAGCAAACCAGGAGATGTATTTACTGGACTGAGAGTTCTTAAAGCACACTGTAGACCTACTGTATGACCATTTTAGATACTTTTTTTAGGTAGTGGAGCCTAGCCTGGCTGATAGTTACAATAGAACAGAATTGAATGGAATACAATAGGATAGCCCTTTATTGTCATTGTACATGTGCAATGAAAATTGTGAACAATTAAAGTTCCAGTTTTACTTCCTGTTTTATTTAGTCTCTCAGCTCATGTGAGTTATATTCACTTTTGCATCTCATTAATTTGATTAATTAGATTGAGTTCAGCTGTGTTCTCTGGTGTTTCCCACCTCACTAATTATCTGGCTTATATCTGAGTCTCCTTCATGCTTTGTGCTGTGTGCTCGGTTGTTGGTCTGTTGTCCTTTAGTCCTAGTTTTCATTCTTTTTAGCTCCTGACCTCTTGTTACTGTTAAATCCAAATAGACAGCACATTAAATAATATAATGATATTCCTATCATATTGTCCTAACCCTTCACCCGGATTTCAGCAAAACAGGAGATTTACTTACTGGACTTAGAGGTCTTAAAGCACACTGTAGACCTACTGTATGACCATTTTAGAAACTATGACATCATACATTATTACTTTGCCCCCTTTGTAAAATCAATTTAAAAAATAAATAAATAAACAAAAGCGTAAGTAAACAACAGTATACAGTACCAGGAATAATTAGCTCATCATTTCAAAGCCACAGTAGTAAAATGCAATGTAAACAACATTCCTGCAGCCATTTTACTGCACAGTAAGCTATTTTTGATACTACTTCCACTACACCTTTATTTGCAGTGTGGCATTATTAATAATAAAAACAGATGTTACATATGTGAGTTAGCAAAAATGTTGAGAAAATGTTTGAGAAAAGGAGAAAAAAAGAGAAAGCACTTCAGAAACAAAGGAGGAATTACCTTTTTGTCTCACTATTCGTTTTAACAGTGATAAGTAACATCTAGACTTCCTGAGTCTATTTACAGTTATTTTGGCCATTCCCCTGTTTTCTGGGGAAAGATTTACCCAGTGGCTGATCTATGATGATTGCTTTGATTTTAAGTTGTTTATGATGCTTTTCTTGGCAGTTGCTAAGCTAACCAGTGTGGGTTTGATGTGTTTTGGTAGAAGTTCAAGTAAGGATAAACCACCAAGTACGCATATTGGCAGAGAGAGGGGACAGTTGCTACCCGAGTAGCGCCTCTGTGTTACCTTAAACAACAAGAGTTTGTGGAGATAGTCATCTGTGCTGAAGTGATGGGCTATTTGTACTTATACATTAAAAAATAGAAGATGTAATTAATTGTGAATTAATTGTAAATTGTGGTATTAAAAAAGGTTTGACAAAGATTGAAATCAAGGTGACGGCTGTATTATTTGTATTAATAAAAAATATAAATATTATCACAATAAAGCACTTTTCAAAATCCACCAACAAGTTCTTCACAAGAGCAGCAAATCAAAATCAAGTCAGAAAACCATCAAGTCTAAAAGAAGCTGTCAGGGCCTGGGTCTCTGACACACTGTTTTGAGTTTGTGTTTCAGTTTGGTTCTTTTGTAGTATTAGTGAAATTATTGTGTCGTTTTGTAGTTCTAATTTCTAGTTTACCTTCTTTTATGATCCCTTTCTGTGTCCTGTGTCATCGGTCCTCAGTCTGTCAGGTCTCTCAGGACTGAGTTTAGTTTCGGTGCGTTTGTTTGTCTTAGTCAAGAGCTCAGTGATAGACACAAGCAAAGAAAACACAAAAATCCATTAAAGTGATTGTAAAATGCTCTGGGAGCCAGTCCAAAGCAACAGAAAACAATCTGGGGCAGAAACTCCAGTATTAACATTAAATATGGGATCATCCAGTGTGTTCAATCTTACAGTAAAACTTTGTCAAGGAAGGACTGTTTTAATCATGTCTTTCATTTTTTTGTGTTAAGTCCATTACTTTTGTGTGTAGAAAATGCTGTGTAAAAATGTCTAATTGCCTGAAATGGCTTACGATTGATTAACTAATACATTGTTCATATACTGTAGACGTGATTCTCACTTCAGCTGAATGTCAGAAATGTTGACGCTTGTCTTGTTTCCAGAGAATTGTGGAACATGGTTCAAGTCCTACTTGAGAATATTTCAGAACCTCCTCCTTGCAACACCCTGTGAGCAACAGCCTGTGACATTTGAAGTGTGAAGGAGCTCAAAAGCATTTGTTACGACATACAAACCCAAGATGGCAAATATCCAGCGGCATGTGTGCTGACGAGCATCCGTGTCACCATGATGTGTTTCTACAAAACCTGTGAAGAAAGAAGTGTAATGAAACTTCATGCAAAATAAATCCCAGCATATAAACATTACAGTTGTACAAATGTGTGAACTTTTTTGTGTGTGTGTGTTTTGATAAAGTCAGAAGCACGATGGGAGGACTTTTAATGGTTTACAGTGGTAAAAAGCACAAAATATATATATATATAAAAGCATATATATATTTATTTATTTATTTATTTATTTTATTTTTTATTTTTTTAATGGGATTTAGAGAAAATAAGAAAGAAAAAGTCAGGAATGAGAAATTACTTTTGTATAAATGTTCACTTTAAGAGTCAGATTTATGATAAATGACGTCCAGGTTTCCCAACATAAATGTATTTGCTTTCACAAACAGGTCACTGACATGTGGTGTGAGGAAATATTTGCCCAAGCTAACCAGTGTGGGTTTTATGTGTTTTGGTGGAATTTCAAGAAAGAATATAGCACCAAGAATGCATACTGGCAGAGAGAGGGAATTTTGCAACCTGAGGCTGAAGAGCACCTCTGTGTTACTCTATTTGTACTCATAGGGTGACTGCTGTGTTTGTAAGGACCAGTCACTGAAAGCTATGAGCTTTCAGCTGATGTTAGCTGTTAGTGAAAAAAATAATCTGATTTCAGAGGAAAAAATAGTTCAGGATTCACATTAATGTTAGTCTGCTCTTATCAAAGAATCGCATGTTGAACATCAACATGTCAAATGCATTCATCACACATTACATGAACTACATCCATTTTCAAACTATAGAAGAGGTTAGTAAGCATATACTCCCTTCAGAGAATGAGCCACAGAGTTGTGCAACTATGGTGTTCTCCCATCTGCAGCTGCACGCTGACTGACTTTTCCCACTGGAACATCAAGCATGTAGCTATATATGATATCATTAATATGGAAATGTTAGAAGAAATGTAAATTTAGGCAAAAAAAAGTCAAATAAAAAATAAAACAAAGGGAAAAGTCTAGTCCTGCTTAGTGCTTCCATCTCGCATGTGCCCGTTATAGATATGATGCGATCTATCTGACACAAGCATTTGATGTTCTGCAAGTGAGCAAGAAGTACTTATATAATCGGTTTTTTTAGCTTTACATGTGTTCAAAGTGAGTACGCAGTCTGAGTACTCAATAGTTATGCAGGAATTGTGTGCACGTGCATAGATGTTAGTTTATAGTTGTGCGTCATGTCACACTTATTTGTAACCCCTTTGAGACAAAATTTAACGTAGGCTGGAGTGAGAGGCTGCATCCTGTGGAAATGAAAACCATGCAAAAAATAATTTGTGTGGGAAGAAAATTCTGTACTGAGCCAAATTTATGTAAACACATAAAAAGAAAAAGGGAAAACACACAGAACAGAGCAACAAAACAAACTAAGTGAGAAGGAGAGAAACCAAATGATCAGACAGGCCCAGACCCCCAGCATAGAGACACAGAGAGGGAAAGGATATCCGGATAGCTCATATGTCACTCATGCCGGATGTTTAATGTTAATCACTGTTAATTAAATTGTTATTAGTCATCATCGTTGTTACTTTAGCAGTTTGATTACCCACAGACTATATTCAGACAGTCAAATCTATAAATACATGTCTGCCCACTGAAACGTGTTCAATGAATTGTTGGAGTGGAACTGAAAAAAAAAGTACCTCAGACATGAAGTATGGCAATGTCTAATTATATCAATAACCTTTTTGTGTTAACACAACACATTTAAAACTACAACTGACGAACACAAACCAAAGTTATTTCTAGAAAAGGGCGTTTACTTTCCGGGTCTGCAAAAATAACCCTGATAAATATAAATAAATAATGAAAAGTAAAATAAAATAAAATAAAATCATTTTTAAAATGTATGTGGAACTGGTATTGTTGTATTAACCAGTTAACTGCAGAAAGTGTCAATCATTTATAATAAACATGTATTCAGATTACTGATGATACTTCAGAAATCATGACACTCCGCTCAGATATAGAAATATGCCGTCGGTATCGATGTTTTTTGATATCAGATATATACCAGTTTTTACAGTATTGCACATCACTAACCTGAACACTGTGATTGACTGAGAACATAGATTAATGTACTGAAGGGACACCACAGGGGGGCAGCAGAAACTATAATCAGGAGCAACAGCATTTTGTTTGTTGAAATTTGAAAATCTGATCTTTCTACAAGTTTATCTTTGTTGAAAATAGACATTTAATAACAACATTTGCAGTCTTCACGATGCTTTCATCTTTCTCATACATGTGTGGAAGGATTCCATTGCATTTTTATACCACCACTAGGGGGAGCCAAAGTAAGCGCTCTTTGCCTCCAATTTTACATTGACTGACTTCAAGGGAGCAGTTTGTTTCAGTGGTCTCACTTCTGTGTTTTTTTTAAATTTTTTATTTTTTTAAAAACTGAAACACTGAAGCCTTTTTATCTAAACAATAATATAATATTTCTTTTGAAGTTCTTTTGTACAGTTAGGGTTAGTGTGATTAACAAGCAACACAATAAACCTAGTAAAGTGAATGACCCTTTTCAATTAATTTTTCCTTTAAATTATGATAATAATATTATTTGGAATTCATTTGGCCATTGAAGTTGTGTATTGAAAATCTCTAATGTTGTTACAACCATTGTTATTGACAGTGGCTTACTGTAAACTCAACTCTCTGGTGTTTAAAGCTCGGTAACTTTCAGATCTCCTTTCATAATTTTTTACTCAGTTCATTTCAGGTTTTGTCACATTTGGCTGTGTGGCAAGCAGGATGTGGGCACAAACATCTAAAGAAAATCAGCTTTAATGCTGAACTGAATGCAAAATACCACGACAGAGGGGAAATAACCTTAAACAATAAATAAATAAATAAAACATGGAATCAAAGACAAAGCAGTAATTAAGTAAACAAAAACAACAGACAAACATACAAACTTAACACAACACAAGGGGGAGACTAAGACAGTAACACAAGGCTAAATAGAATAAACCATAAACAGGAGCAGAACATACTGTAACTGAGAATAGAAATGAAGGCTCAAGATACTAAGGTGATATCAAATATAATAATCAATTAAGAACCAAACAGAACATTAGAACAATCTATCTGTTCACATATTGAAACCTCTGGGTCCAAAACCCAGGACCATAAAAGGTTTATTTTAAATGGCATCAAATCACACCAAGTCACCTGGACAATCAAACAAGCAAGCAAGCACTTTGTGAGAGTGGGAAGGAAAAACTCCCTTTTAACAGGAAGAAACCTCAGAAGAACCAGTCTCATGGAGGGACAGCTATCTGAAGCAACCATTTGAGGAAGAGGGAAGGAGAAGGTAATTCTTAAACTCCTAACAAACTGGATATATCCCATTTGTGATCCAATCAGCTTGGATAACCTTGCGACCTTTATCGTGGCTGCTTTAAAATGACTTCAGTGCCTCCTCTGCTCTGCTTGGGACACAAATTCTTCCTTTCTTTTGGATACCAGTTTATCTCACTGGTTAGGGTTGGGGTTAGGTGCCCGTATTGATGACATGCAGCAGTCTGGTTTTGAATTTGATCTGGGGCCTTTTGCTGTGTGTCTTCTCCTCCTCTCTTTCTTCTTTACTCTTGACTGCTGAACTGTCAAATATAGACAAAAAAGACCGCAAATAAATATTTTTAAAACAAAAGCCTTCCTTTCTTTGCACAAAATATTGTGGCCTACGCTGTAACACTCCGCTCAAGTTGCGCTACAGTGGTATGCTGTGCTGGCCCCATGATGCTCCACAGTGACCAAGCACATTAATTGTAGCAGTTTAAGCATCCTGGGTGATGCCCAATGAGACCTTAACCCCCTCCCTCGCAATTTAGGCTCCCATTCTGCAAGTTATCTCATTCAAAGTTTGGTAAAATGGGACAAGAGCGGGCCTCGATGGGGTTATTTTAGGAGACCTTGAAGAATGCATGGGAGATGTTGCCTTAGTCTGGAAGGAGTTTAAGTTGAGATTCCTCTGCAGGAGCTTTATCACTATTACTCTATCACTGCATAGTTAATGCTATAAATATAAACATGTTTATGCCATGCCCATTCATAGATTGCAATGAGCACATAGTGAGGAATGTATTACTGTATGTTGCCTCATGTTGTAGTTTCACCATTGATTTAGGATTATCTGTGAACCAGCGTGTTGCAATTAAAAACCTCCCACTGCGCCGTGTCTTGCTCTGGTTTCACATATCTGCTGGGCCGAAACAAGATTTTAAAATTGGAATTGTGCACTGTGTATTTCTTCCATTTAAACCATCATTGGTGCAAACATGTCACGTGACAAAAATGTTCAAATGTCATTTTTTCTTTTTCTTTTTTTTTTTTTTTTTTTTTCCTCCTTTTATTTCTTTTTTTTTTTTTTTTTTTTTTTTT
>VOQK01040760.1:0-18517 GCA_015052645.1 Benitochromis conjunctus
ATGAACAACAGAGCATGGATAACAGACGACCTGACAAGAACTCAATGAAAAGCACAGACTAAAATACACCGGAGATAACGACAGGGATGGGGGACAGGTGTGAACACAGCAGGGACAAATCAGGGCTGACGAGACTAAGGAAGCAAAACTAGACACATCGACATGAGACAAGACCTTCAAAGTAAAACAGGAAACACAACAAAGACAGATGCAGAGACACGGGCTTTACATAGGGAACTGGCAACGAAGGGACACAAAGGTAGGGATAACAAAACATGGAAACAGAGGGAGCACAAAGAAACATGAGGGCAAGGGACCTGAAACAATACATAAAAATAACAACAACTTAAAATGCTGGGTCACCGACCCAGGACCATGACAGTGACTTACTCCATACTTTTGTTTTTTATACCGTTTATGTCATAGCATGCTGGACAGAGTGTATCAGTAAACTGGATTTGTACCTTCTAAACATTCATTTCTAAAATAATGTTTATTTTGAGCTTAAAATGCAGGAAAAAATCAGTTTGTCATGCAGAACGTGTTACAAAGCTGTCATATTGTTTAATAACATGGCTTATGATTCATTTCACCTTAACTAATGATAGCTTGATGACCGAATAGAAACTATTTTCAGGGATGGCATTCAGCTTCTGTTTAATGTGCAGAATCACACAGTTAAATAAGGTGCAGTTTCCTGAACATGTGACGGGGAGCTGCACTGCAGCACATGTCAGCACACAGCTCCTGGTCCATGCTGACATCACAACATCACTTTACATAAATGATGATGATCTCTGTTCCACCACATCCTGAAGGAGCTGACGGAGACCTGGTGACTGTGCAGGACTCCACTGAACTCACTGGAAACCAGTTTGAGACGGTGTCGTGTCATCCTGCATGCTAAAATTATCTCCAGCTGCAACATTAAAGTGATATGCAGATGAATGTATTATGTATGACTAAAATATGACAATGTTTTTGATACTTCAGGTTTATTTTCTGATGTTTATTGAGCAGAACTTTGATCTAAATAAAGCGTATAAACATGTAGTTATCCAACACTGTGCGAGTGCACAGGCTGCACATTTCTCCTCGGCAGTTATTTCAGAACTGGCTGAGAGCGCTGAAGGCTGAAACCCCGACGAGCTGCTAGGAAATCTCTGTTTATAAAATAAGTCTTCATTAGAGCAGCTGTTTAATCTCAGGCAGGTGCAGCTCAAGGTAAACAGGCAGCGTTCGCATGAGACGGAAGAAAAATGGACAGCCCGACGTGATGTGACAGGTAGAGATACCTTACAAGGTCAGACAAATCCCCCTCAGGACCCTGACAACCATATCAGCCCCCACACAGTCATTTACTGCAGTCACCTATCACCCTTTTACATAATAGGCAGTGAAGTAATGACGTTTGGATAGCAGTTATTTCTGACCAGAAAGGCATAAATAGGTTTTCTGAATGACGTCCAGCAGGCTGATAAGCTTCATGCTGGCCCTCAGGCGAGGCCTCCCGGCAGCCGCCGCTCATTACCGCCTCGCTCGGGTTAAGCCACGGATCCACCTCTGCCTCTCCTCCCAATTACTTCTCCATCCAGTGCTGGCAAACCCAGAGGAGGAGGCCAGGCTGACACGCTGCCTGGCTGCAGAGGGCCCCTAATCACACCAGAGCAGAGGTGAAGCCTGTGCAAACACCCGCTCCTGTTCTGGAGGACATTCTTTATAACTGCAGCTCAGAGGCTCCGGACAATTAAGTGCTGAGGTTAATTTTCCATATGATTCTGAACTTAGCGGCAGTTAATTAATCAGAAATTGCTAAATTAATCATTTGATCATTTAGAGGCAGGGTTCTTATACAAAACCCCAAAACGTTGATTCTGTTCATCTGGACGTAACATTTTCACTCCAGATGAACACAATCAACTTTTTGGGGTTTACTTACCTAGATGATTGAGCGTGCATCAAGACGTTCTTATCCAAAAACTCTTAAAAGTGACTAAAACCTGCAGTCATTAAAATAAGACTGTATAAAAATGATGGCCCACTGTGACAAGTGTGTTGTATTCCTGGAGCCAGAGCTGATCATATTTACACTGTACCACACACAGAACTGCTCATTAGTGCTAATTAACAGACTAATGAAACTCAAGGTAGTGGTAGTGAAGCCTTGCAGATACAGCCACCTGTCAATCAAAGTGGCCACGAGGCCTATTAAAAAGGTTAGTACTTAAAAACATCCCCACTGTGCTGTTGTTGGGCAGGAAATTATCCAGAGACCCGAACTGTCCTTCTATCAGGCTGTGAACACAAGTGTTTATGGGGACCGACTCACTGCTGGAGCCTCAAGTGGACGTTAGAGGAACTGCAGCGTTTACATGTTTCATGTTTCTGATTGGTCTGAACTTCATGAAGGCTTAACCCTTTCACACACAGTGCTCACTACAGTGGACAGATATTCAAAGGCTGTTGTCTTGTGTTTGTGTCAGTGTCGATGGTATACTTGCACATAAACCACTACACTGGACACTGATGTGTCACTCCATACGCTGCCACCCACTGGTCGTTTAATGTCACTACAGATGTATGACGTGTTTCATTGTAATTATTGTTATTTAACCCTGTCATGCGTGAATGATGATAACTTCAATAAGGATTTTTTTCTTAAGTATTTTTATTTTCATGCCTAAAAATGAATAAAAATACTAAAGAGAAACATCCTGATTGAGGTTGTTATAATTCACACATGACAGGGTTAAAGGTGTGAATATCACCGCTGGACGGTGGTGATTGTGGGATTATTTTAAGGCTTTTTTATTCCCTTTTTATTTTTCTTGACTGAGCTTATTCAACTATTTTAATCCTTAGAGCTATTTAATTATAATAAACTTTTTACATGCTTTAAATAAAATTTATTTACATTGTTTGTTATTAAAATATTATTTTATTTTTTATTTTTATTCACATTTATTTTTTATTTCATCTACATTTGTACTTTTTCACACTTTGTATTAGTAACTGATATCTTAATCATACTTTTAAAATGTAATATGCTGAATTTTAATGAAAGGATAAAGGAGCTATATAAACCTGCCTGATTTTATTTTCTTCTCGTTTCCACAGAAATGCAAGAATCTCACGTTTTGTCTTCAGCACTGAACACACGTGTGGGACCTGCGGGTATTGTGTGTGCACTTGTATTGTATCCCATCAGAATAAACACCGGTCCCTCTGTGTTGCAGGGTGTTATTCCTCAGGTCGATGGTGTGAAGCTGGGCTGCGGCTCGCTGAGCGTCATCAGCGATGCAGCAGGCAGTCAGCGCGCCTGTCCATCAAACCCGGTCACCGGGGAGCTCCACCTGTGTGCTGCTGACAGACAGGGAGCAGCATGCAGATGAAACAAACACACCCCTCTCTGTGTGCTCTGCCTGCTGCCCCACAGGGAGCGAGGCGCTATGAATTATTCACACACAAACACACACACTGCAGAAGGTCACGAGGTTTTTACAGTTTAATATTTATAACGTATGAAAGAATGATATATGAACAGCAGCTCTGGACAGATTTTATAAACTAGTAATAAACTAATAATAAAATCAAATATATTAGTGCCTGTTTAATATTTATATTCACTATAAAATAAAGAACAGAAAATGCAGCATTTATTCCATCATAGATAAACTGTATAATAACAGAAACTTTGTTTTTTTTCTATCCATTCATTGATTTTCTTGTGCTTTCAGCTCCCACTGGGCACAGGTGAGGAACATCCTGGACAGGTAACACGGACAGAAAGACGTTCATGGGTAGCTAATTTACAATCACCCATTAACCCACGCGGGGCTTTCACGTGTCGGAGGAAGACAGGGTACCCAGAGGGAACATGCAAACTCCACATCCTGGATTCGAACCAGGAACCTGGTCCTAACCTCCGTGTTCTCGGTCAGCAACAATAGGTCATACTACCTTAAAAGGCACAATGATACAGCTCATCTAATGAGATTTGTTGTCCACCTTTAATTATTTTACAGCAGTCCACGATGGTGTTTTTAATCAAGATGACTTAGACTCTCTCCAAAACTCCAAAGCCATCCTAATGAGAGATGATCTGTGACAGGAGAAACACTGGGACCGGTTTGTTTTCGCCTGGAACCATCACTGGCCGGTAGGGGGCGATAATGAACCGTTATGACAGTTTTTCTGACAGCAGGAAAAAACTCAAAAACCAATCCAAAGGAAGAAGAAGAAGCTTCATCGAGTAGTTTTACTGGAAGAGCCGGCGCAGTGTCTTATCGTAGGTGGAAATTTCACCTGTTGAAGCAGCAATGACTTCAGTTCAACACCTGAGAGAGTTTATCCGGGACAGACTAACTGCTGCTGCTGAAGACATCTTCTCAGAGTTTGAGAAAACCATCGTCCAGTACGAGAAGGTCGAGCGTCAGCGCAGACTGCAGGGCATCACCTGGAACCCGGTGGTGAAGCTCCGGCGGACAGGTGAGTCAGACTGTGCGACTGGAGTGTGTTTGAACCCAGAGAGAGTGAGCTAACAGCGGACAAACGGACGAAGACCTGAGCGCATGAAGAACAAACTAGTAGCGCTTGTCAGTCACGCACATGCGCAGCAGCATCACCAGTGCACGTAACTGTACGAAAAAAGGCTCGCTTCTGTTTTTTCATTCTTTCAAAATTTTCCCGCCGTTTGCTGTAAAAATCCGTTAAAGTGAACGTGAAGGCGAGCGTAAAGTCATGAACAGGCACCTGATGACGACATCAGCTTCCTGCCCACGCGCGCAGTTTTCACTCAGCCACCATTTGACAGTCAAATCTTCTTTCCAGCATCGTCTCCCTCAAAGCCAACGGATGTGTGCTTTGTTAGACTGGAGGCGTCTGAGCGCCGTCCCAGTTAACGACTGTTCATGAAGGACTGTTAGAGAAAGCACCTCTGTTTGTGTCTCTGGCCACACCTTTAACATCAGGCGCAATAATGTTTACGTCGATGTAGAACAGCGTCACATTTTTAAAGGTTTGGATTTTACGAGCCATTTTACCATAGCAGCACCACAGGCAGTTGGCCTTTGCCATCACCATGGCAACTCAATCGCTTCTCCTCTGACACAGGCGCATGTCATTGGCTGATTTGAATCTCCACCCTGTCTTTTGGTGATTGGCTGAAATATTTATCCTTTTTATCCTTTTGTCACCTCATATCACGTCATGCGTGCCACTTTTATAGGTACACCTGCTTCCCCGGTCACTTTATTAAGTACACCAGTCACTGTATTGGGCATACTTTCTGGCAGCTTTATTAGGGACATCTATTGCCACTTTATTAGGTACAGTACTGTGGTAGCCAAGCACTTTTTAGGGCCCATCTTCTTTCAGCTTGTGTACCCAACCTGTTTATCTTCAATCTTTCAGCAGCAAGCTACAGACCATGTCCAGCACAAGCAACAACAGAAATTACATTGTCTAGTTCATTTCAAGATTCTTGTATTTACATTAAGAGCAATAAATCAACAAGCTCCTGACTGTTTATCTCATTTTCTTATTAAACACGCTGCTGCTCACAGTCTTTGGTTGTTCCTCCTTTGAGCCGGAGCCTTTCTCCAGCCTGTGGGACCACAGGAACAACCTCCCACTGTATGGGCTCAGTTAAAAACCTTTTTGTTTAGCGAGGTTTTCTGTTGAGCTTCTCATTGATATTAATGGTTATCTGTTTCCTTTTAGATCCTTTTTAACTTGGTTTTACATTCTGTTAACTGTATTCCTTGTTGTTTTTAATTATTGTTTTGTGCAGCATTTGTGACTACATGTCTGTGAAAAGCACTTTGTTAATAAACATTACTTACTGTTTCATAACTAAATATTGGTAAATCCATCCATCCATCTTCTTCCGCTTATCCGGGGCCGGATCGCGGGGGCAGCAGCCCAAGCAGAGAAGCTCGGCTGCAAACCGTTCCAAGGCGAGCTGGAGGCCATCACCCGATGAAGCCAACAGAACCACATCATCTGCAAAAAGCAGAGCTGAGATTGTGAGACCACCCACGTTTAAGCCTTCCACCACTTGGCTACGCCTAGAAATTCTGTCCATAAAAATTACGAACAGAATCGGTGACAAAGGGCAGCCCTGGCGGAGCCCATCACCCACCAGGAACCAGTCCGACTTATTGCCGGCTGTGTGGACCAAGCTCTTGCAACGGTTGTATAAGGATTGAATGGCTCGTAGCAATGGGCCAGACACCCCATACTCCCGGAGCACCCCCCACAGGACACCCCGAGGGACACGGTTGAATGCCTTCTCCAAGTCCACAAAACACATGTAGACTGGTTGGGCAAACTCCCATGCACCCTCAAGTATCCTCGAGAGGATAAAGAGCTGATCCAGTGTTCCACGACCAGGATGAAAACCGCATTGTTCCTCCTGTATCTGAGGTTCTACTAACGGACGGACTTTTCTATCCAGCACCCTGGAATAGACCTTCCCAGGGAGGCTGAGGAGTGTGATTCTCCTATAGTTGGAACACACCCTCCGGTCCCCTTTAAATATTGGTAATTCATTAATTAATTAGTAATTAGTGTATCTGCAGTTAACACTGTGGATCCATTGGATTCCACAGGTTAGCCATATGTCTAAATGTCCAATTCATGATCCAAACATGGTAATCATGAACCGAAGAACATGTTTTACATTTATTCTGAAAAATAATGTGTTCACTGCTTGGTAACACAAATATCTGGACAGTACACTTAGACATGTAGACCTGGAAGAAATGACCTGCTGAAGTTCAAACAGAGATACCATTAGCATGAGGAAGAGACCTGGAAGGTCTGACTGTTTCAGAAACCTCAGATCTGCTGGGATTTTCTCACACAACCATCTGAATGCTCAACATGCTGGACCTTGAATGAGATGAAACTGGGCATTGTTTAGGCACCACACATCGGCCCTGGACCATCAGTTACGTCAAACCTTGTATGTACAGTAGATGTTTTTTCTGCCCTTACATTAGTAACCTGTGTTTCTGTGTCTTTGTCCCAGCAGATCTTACACAGCAGCACATTGGCGTGCAGACGGAGGTTCTCACAGACCAGCAGGTCTGTGACCAGGAGAGGAACTCCAGTTGGGGCCAGGAGGACCCAGAGCCTCCACAGATTAAAGTGGAAGAAAAGGAACTCTGCATCAATCAGGAAGGAGGGCAGTCTGCACTGACGCAGGAGAATGATACCATTATGATGACACCAACTTGTGAAGAAAGTGAACCAGAACCAGACAGTGACCGGCCCCCCTCTATCAGTGCTGATATCTTCATGTTTGTTAATTCTAGATCCAAAGAAATATTAGAAGTTATTAATAAGAGCGCTGACAATGAGGTAAAACGCAACCATCAGCACAGACGTCTGGACAGCACCTGGAACCCCGTGGTGAAGCTCTACAGGACAGGTGCGTCTTTTTAACACCACAAAATGTACACGTAGATGTAAATCAGACAGGCTAACGGGCTAACAAGGCTAAAAAACAACGTTATTTTTAGTCATAATGGTGATAGTTAAACACCACGTCTTATTTTGAGTCAGAGTTTGGCGTAAGCAACATGGATCCATCCTGCCTTGTGTCGGGGGCTGCTGGTGGTGTGAAGGTGTGGGGGATATTTTCTTGGCACATCCTCAGTACCAGCTGAGCATCGGTTAAACCGAGTACATGCCGACGCAGTCCGTCCCTTTATGAGCTCATCCTCTGACGACCGCTTCCAGCTTCTCAAACTGATGTGATGTAAGAATGGGCCAAAATCTAATAAAGAATAAAAGCAGTTCTGAAGGCAAAGGGGGGTTGAAGTGGCAGATAAGTGTATTTGCACACGTGCTCCTAAACGCTCGCATGCGTCTAGTTTTAATCTCAAATATGAGTGAAATGCTCGCGCTGTCGAGTCCTGCATCACTGACTTTTTCCTCCTCAGCCTGTTCACATGTTGAATCGTGGAAACACGTTAAAGGCCCAGCAGCTGCCTAACAAGTTACCCGACATATTTACTTAGTGGCCCCGGGGCCCTCATCGTGTCCAACCCTGTGTGTAAGCAGTATACCAGCTCACAGGAACTTTCCCATCATCCCATTAGTAACCTGTGGTTTGTTCCTGCAGATTTTCCACAGCAGCACGTCTGTGATCACAAGGAAGTCCTCACAGACCAGCAGGTCTGTAACCAGGAGAGGAACTTCAGCCCAGACCAGGAGGACCCAGAGCAGATTACAGAGGAGCAGGCAGCAGTCGCTCTCAGTCACCAGGGAGAGCAGCTCGTCCGAAACGAGGAGACGGTTCAGCCATGTTTGGGTCCTCCTGCTCGTGAGCAACCTAACACGGCCCCTCTTAACGTCTTTGCTCTCAGCGCAGACTCTGATTTGGCTCTGAAAACAAAAACCTTCACAGGTGAGAAACTGTATCTCTGCAACACCTGTGGAAAAACACTGAAAACCGCGTCCTCATTTACAAGACACAACGCCAGTCACACAGGTGAGAGGCCGTGCACTCGTAGCACCTGTGGGAGAAAATCTAGAGACTTGAGAGCTTTGAGAAGTCACAAGAAAACTGATCAGAAGCACATGTGTAACACCTGTGGGAAAAAAAGTACAAAAAGGAAATGACATTAAAACTTCACACAGTTAAGAAGACAAAGTCCTGAAACGTCTGCTGGAAAAACGTGCCTGAGCAACAAGGTTTGATGGGAAAAAGTACGAATTTGTACAGGTTCACATGTGAGATGGTTGAATAAAATCTTCTTTTTGATCTGTGTGAGGCTGCATAGTCATTTCTGGGCTGTGAAATTTCACATTCGCATCATAAATAATACATATTGTTAATTTAACGATGGAAAATTAATGATATGCCAAGAACCGCCCGGGTGCCCGGTACCTGGGTGGAGCCCTGGGACCCTGTTCTCGACTTGTGGCCGGACTCTAGCGGGGACTCTCTCACCCTTTGGCTGTGGGCCCTCCATCAGGGGCCTCCCTCCCTCCTCCTCTTGCTTGGATGGGCGTGCAGATGTCGCTGAGATGTGCGGCCTCAGGTCTTTGGTACTCTTGGGGGCTCCGGAGGGCCCGGATCTTCTCTGTCTGCCTCTGGCTCCTGGGGGCGTTATTGCAGTTTCCCACCCTCGTTATCAAGTACATTTGTGACAAAGACACACTCTCACTCGCTCTCTGTCTCTCACACACCACAGGAAGATTGTTGACTTATCCAGCTTTGTATTTTCTGATTATTGTGTTCCAGGTGCAGCAGTTAGTGTTATTTTGTGCATTTCTATTTGTACCTTTTATTACATCCCCCCCTTTCCCCCTGCCTGTCCTGCCTTAGACATTGTCATGTTGTACACCATATACAATATAATAACTGAAATAACACAAATGGAAATTAACATATACATGAACAAGAGGAGCCTGTAGAGAGTTTATAGAGCTGGTTGTGGAAAAGCAACATGTGTTTGGCACCACAGAGGATTCAGATCCAAAGTCTGATTGCAAAAGCTGCCAGACAGGACAAACTCGCCAATTTTTGAGAGGAGAAAATAGGTGAACAGGCTAATTTCCATGGAAGAATGAGGAGGGAACAGACACATTTTTGAGGAGGGGAAAAAAGCTCTATGTTTCGTGATAACTGCCAAGGACGGAGAATAGCAGGCAAAGGTATGAGGGAGGAAAAATGGCAAATATTCCCAAGATTGGCTAATTTATGGCAAGTGGCATATTTACCTGGAAATTAAACTGGCACATTCAATGAGGGGTGGAACTGTGGGAACTCCAGGATCATTAAGTCATTCATCATTTTCAAACAGCAGCGATGACTCGTTTTACTAAAAACCATCAATTAATACAGTTTTATTAACACAGCAGCTGCCTGTAAGGTAATGATAGTATTGGAGAGCAACCCATAAATCAGATGATCCCCTGTAAACGTTTTGTGATTGTAAAGAAGAAACACAACTGGGTTTATCGAATGACAGCAACATCAGGAAAAAGGAACTGGAGAAGATGTGGGAGGTGGTCCCAGTGGTAACTGGAGGACTTGGGGCGGTGGCTCCAGCAGATCACTGGAACAACACCAGAGATCTGTTTTTTTAATGTATTATACATATATAAATTCAGTTTATATGACACAGGGGGAGATTTTAATGTTTGAATATTGAAAATACCGTTTTGAAGCACACACTCCAACCTGCGGAGGTCGCTGTTGAGCTGCGTTCCAGCCGACACGAAGAAGACAGCTAAGCTAACGGCAGCATCTAACGGGACACTGAGAGGATTCAAACGGTCATTTTTATACAACTTTTGTCCAGACTGCGGATACTGATACAGCGTATAAAAGAAATGTGACCAACGACTGACTTCAGACCAGTATTTAATACGTTATGACGCAGTCGCTATCTGCTAACGTCAGCTAGCCGCTTAGCTTTCGGTTGCCTGACAACGGAAGACAAACAAACCCTGTTAGCAGGCTAGCAGTGCTGATCGGCTAAAGGAGCCCCGTTTTTACATTTTCCACTCAAACGTGAAACTTGCAGGATGGCGGAGGACGGCAGACGCGGCGAGGAGGAGGACCGAGGGCCCGGAGCGGCTCACCGGGCGTTCGTAGTGATGGAGAGCCTGCTGGAGAAGCTGAAGGTTCTCAACTATGAGGAGGAGGTTCTGAGCAAACACAACATGAAGAACCTGTCAAGGTGAGAAGCGCATAGTTCGGGTGTAAGTACGATGATAAAACTGTTATGTTCATAAACTACAGATCGGCGTGTGTAACCCAGTAGTTTCCTCCTCAAACATTTACAAAAATATAATGAGAGGAGAGTCAGCACCTCCTGGTCTGAGGGTGGGAAACTGGGGAGCGCTCCCTCCGGTTGGAGGAGAGTGATGGAGTATGAGGTGGAGGGTTTGTGTGGGGTTGGGTTGTCCCGGACCGCTGTGGTCAGTGCAGCGTTTCAGTTCTTGACCTTTGTTCTGTTATTTTCTGTCGATTGATCGATCAACTCAGACAAAGTATTGCATAAAAATAAAATCCAGGCTTGTTTCCTGTGTTTGCACAGTGAAGGGCCAATATCTCAGACCTCTCTGCTTTCTCCGTGCAGGCATTACTTCGTCTCCAGTCCGTACCTGGCGTCTAACCCCGGCGAGCAGTTCTACATGTTCACCATCATCGCAGCGTGGCTCATCAGTGTGACGGGGAGGCCGTTCACCGAGCCGCAGGAGTACGACGAACCCAACGCCACCGTGTCCAACATCCTGGCAGAACTGCGGGCCTTCGTGAGTTTAGAAGCTGGAAATCAGCTTTGATTGGCTGGATTTAGTTTATTTGTGCTCTGATAAATCTGCCCGATCGTGCGAAGGCAGCAGCTGCCGTTAAACAAGAAGAGTTCCACGCTTCCTCATCTGTTTTTCAGGGTGTTAAGGTGGACTTCCCACCCTCCAAACTGAAGTCGGGCTCGGGCGAGTACGTCTGCTTTGTGCTGGACCGACTGGCCGAGGAGGCGCTGAGGAGGAGAGGCTTCACCTTCAGGAAGTCTGTTTTCCTCATTTCATCAGGCTGCTTTTGTTGCTTCTGTGCTTATACATTTTTTGTTTACTTCTTTCCTCCTCTGTTTCAGGCCAAACTACCCGTCAGAAAACACAGAAGAAGAGTCTGTGGTGGAGGACGACGCCGAGCTCACGCTCAGCAAAGTGGAGGAGGAGCTGATCGTAGGTGTCCCACATTCATTTCACTTCCTCTTCTTTTCTATTTGGCACACTTACAGGATGAATCTGTTTGCACTGTGTCTGCAGTGGTTTCCTGCACCAAACACTGACAGGAAGTCAGGGGACGGATTTCAGAATAAAACATCCTCACACTTTTATTATTTAAAACATATTTCATATATTTTATTACAAAATTTTTACATAATTTTACAAAGTCTGTCACACTTTAGAGCAGAAATCCTAATTGAATATATCGTTGTGACCGTGTTTTGGGTGTTTTTAACACTCAGTTCTGCTCAGGTCATGAATCGTCTTCACGTCTTATGATTTTTTTTTGTGGCATCTCAGGACGAAGGCGACGAGGAGGAGGAGAATGTGATGGACCTGGAGGCTCTGAAGTTACGAAGCACTCACACCGTGAGATCACATGCAAATAAGATTACATCATAATTTCCACTTTCACACACTCACGTTCGCTCCACGCTTTGAACTCCCATGGGCGGTCTGTTTTCTGGCAGGAAGCTGAGACGTCCTCCAAACCCGACGAGATCCTGGAGTCGACAGTCGACGCGACAGAGTGGAACCTGGAAGTGGAGCGAGTCCTGCCGCAGCTCAAAGTCACCATCAGGACCGACAACAAGGTAGGCGCTCACCTGAGGAGTTGGAGCCGCCACCAGATGTGAGATGAAGTGAAAGAAGCTTCACTCTGCTGGAGCTTCGCACGCTCGTCCAGAATGATCATAAAGCTTTCGTTTCTGTATGAATGACTGAAGGGTTTGAAGGGTACCTGCAGTTTCCCAGCATGCTCTCTGGTTGGCTGTCAGTGTTAGTGGCTCTCACTCTCTGGTCTGTGTTGGTCCTGCAGGACTGGAGGGTCCATGTGGATCAGATGCACCAGCACAAAGACGGGATCCAGTCCTCACTTAAGGAGGCCAAGGTGCGTTCACTGACCCGCTTCATCGTGCGGGACAAACAAGAAGTATTATATTATGTCAGTCATACATACAGAATATTATTGATTAGCTAGAGTTCAGTAAATAAACTAAAAACAACCAAACAGATGTTTCCATGTTCAGTGAGTCTCCCGTTAACCACAGAGACAAACGTCTTGAGGACTCTTCCAGTAATTCTGGAGGAAGATGAAAATAAAATAAGTTCATGGAGTGAAACTAAACATGACGTCAAGTTCTTCCTCTCTAACGTCGTCTCTGCAGAGTCACCTGGACAAGCTGCAGGAAGACATCGGGAAGACGCTGGAGAAGGTGAGCAGCAGAGAGAAGTACATCAACAACCAGCTGGAGCATCTGATCCAGGAGTACCGCAGCGCCCAGGCCAAACTCAGCGAGGTAAACCGTGAGCTGAACATTCCTGTTCACATCATCGCGACACGTTTATTCCCGTTTGAAACTCACAACATGTAGAAACAATCAGTTCACTAACTCCTCTCATCCTTCAGGCCAGAGAGCGCTACCAGCAGGCCAGCGGAGGAGTGGCAGAGAGAACCAGAGTGCTGGCCGAGGTCAGTGAACGCACCACGTTTAATTCATCAATAAAATAATTTTTACAGCAGTGGCTGAAAAAACAAGCTGATAATAATAAAACTTCAGATTTCTCTGTCCTCAGTGTATTTACTAATAATAACTATTATTAGAGTTAATTTGAAGCTTTATATGTGAGATAACAGAGGATTATCCTGAGCAGTGAATCATGCAAAGCTACTGTAGCAGAGCCTAAAAATAAAACTTATGGAAACGAGCTGCTAAATCTCGCCTAGATCAAAGAAAAACAGGAGTTTTTAGTTTGGGCGTCGCTGTTACAGGTTTGGTGACTTCGCCTTTAAATCGGATTCACTTTTATAATTAAACAAATAAAAGCATCAAAGCACAAATAAACATGGAGGACCCATCAGTAACCAGTCTGTGAGCTAATCATGTAACGATGTGAGTGGTGATCACTCAGATTCGGTTTCATTAGATATTGGTCTTATTTTGAAATGACAGCAGCCCGTATTGTTCTTGTGTTTTGTTTCAGATCAGCGAGGAGCTGGAGAAGGTGAAGCAGGAGATGGAGGAGAAAGGCAGCAGCATGTCTGACGGAGGTGAGGGGAATCTGGTCACAGTGCTCAGGTTTGACTCCGCCTCTGCCGCACTGCTGACCTCTCCTCTTCTTCTTCTGCAGCTCCAGTGGTGAAAATCAAGCAGAGCCTGACGAAGCTGAAGCAGGAGATCATTCAGATGGACGTGCGGATCGGCGTGGTGGAGCACACGCTGCTGCAGGCCAAACTCAAGGAGAAGTCCAACATGACACGAGACATGCACGCCACCAACATCCCCGAGCCCGCCGCCGGGCCCTTCACCTAGCCCCGCCGCCGAGACCCAAAAACCCGGCGAGGTCCGACTCTGAGAAGATCTGAAGGGTTCAGGCTCAGGAAGCTGAAAAATGTCTTCACATCTATTTATTACCAACATATTTTTCTATTTCCTGTAATGAATGTTTTTATGTCTTTGATGGGCGGATGGATACATTTGTTATAAACTTGCTCAATGATTCATTTAAATGCATTAATCAGATTGACCACCAGATGGCGCCAGAGCTGCAGACAAAGCGCTTGTTGTTGAACTTTTAAACGCTTCAAACATTTTGGGCATAATTGGAGCTTTTGATGGGATAGTTTTTTTATTTTTATACTAAATATTGTAAACACTAAATAAAACCTTAAAAATGAGAAAATGAACCATTTTGACTCCGTGAATTTTATTTCATCATCTGCAGCTGATTAAAGATAAACAGGAAGTTGTGTTTTGGACCTTCAACATAAAACTTCACATGAAAATATTTCAAACTTTTCCTGATGAAGGCTGGAGCCTTTAATGAATAATAAATGTAAGTTTAGGAAACCTTTTATTTTACTGAGCCTCACTAAGCTCTACTTTGATCTCTTCACATGTGTTTATTTGTCTTTAAATGATGCTGAAAGTTAGAAATAATAAATCACACACTGTCCTGGATCTCCTGTCCCGGTGGTGGATCTTTTATCAAACATGACCGATGTTTCTAATAATGAGCTCAGTGCGTGTGCTGGAGTCTGTGAGCCCAAAGCTCAGACCGCAAACTCAAACACACAAACCATTTTAAAAAATGTTAAACTTTCACACCTGCTTAATTTCAGGGAGAATCCTCATATGTTCATCTCAGGCACGCAGAAGCCCCACCTACCGTTTTTGAGAGGGGCAGCCAATCAGAAGAAAGTTGTCTGAAAGGGTTAGACGCTAAAACAGCTGGCTTCTGAACAGAGATGTACATGGACATAAAGAACAAAAACCTGCATGAATATATTTTTTATTCAATATTAAATTATATCGTTCTGCGCAGTTTAAATATTTTTGTCTCGTTTGGTGCTTTTACTTTGAAATCCGTGGGTGTTTTAGTTTGACAGCAGCTGCTGTTTCCTGTGTGTGGGCGAGGCTGAGTAACAGCTGCGAGCTGCAGACTTGTTTTTATCCTCCTGGAGACGAAATGTGAAGATTTCAAAGCGAAAGTCCAGAAGAAAAAATACGAAAAGGAAAACACGAAAAAGGTTCAACGGCCGGAACAAGATTTTTCTGCACTTCCGGACAAAAAGAGGAGGAAAAGTGATCGGTGAGTGGGCTTCAGCCCCGTTAGTTCCTCTTTGTCTGCAGATCCAACTTAAAAACACACAAACAAAGTCAAACAGGCGATTTTTAACAGGCTGGACATTTATGCAAACTTTAATTTCACCATAAAAGAAAAATAAACTTGTTTATGTTTATAAAGCGTCTTTTATTATTTTATTTACAAGATAATGAAAACTGTAATTCAGAGTTATTTTCAGTATTGTGTGTATGGGAGTAAAATAACACCACAGATGTTTTATGGTGGAAATATTTCAGGAATGCTCACGTGGGAAAAAACACGGAGATCAACGTGTTTACAGAAAATTATCAGAAAATTCAGAAGAATTAAACCAGCAGAGTGTGAAAAAAACCCTCAATAATGAGCGAGCAGCTTAAAGTTAGTGTGTTACGGGCACAGAAATACTCAGCAACGAGGACGAGCAGGGATAAAACACGCTCATTATTGTTGAACATTATTAACGAAACAAAATGTTCAGATTTACATGAAAACTGATTTCAGAGCTGAAACACGAGACTGAAGGAGTCTGAGCTGGACGTGGGAAATGGTTTCTTCCGTTTTTGACGCGTTTTCCTCCAACATCAGCAGCTCCAGCAAAGACCAGCCTGCTACTGCAAGGCATGCTGGGAAACACAGGATGGGAAGGGTCCATAGATGGGACACAGAGGGGGGATTAAATGATTATATACGTAATTAAAAGGATCTTTATTCTCAATACAGAAACATGAAGCTATACAAACATCCACATTACAGCTGAAGGCTTTTTTAATGTGTTAATATTTTATTTTATTAGATCACCTTTATGAAGATAATATTATATAATATTGTATAATATTTTATTATTTTAAATGATGCATCAGAAACACTTTTGCAAGAGAGACCAGCCTGCTGCTGCAGCAACAGGAAAATATCAGAAACACAAAGAACGACGTAAAATCGAGCAAATGAAGAAGAGGAAGGAAAAACGTTCACAGAAGTAAAATGTAGAGATTAAAATCATCTTTTATTAGTGAATCTATTCATAACTGTCCTGATTGTAAACACTCAAAACTCCAAAATGAAACTTTTTTTTTACTGGAAAACGAAGAAAAGACACAAACGGTCACATGTGAGAAAAGCTGCGACCATCAAATATTTGCTGTTATTAGTTTAAAAATCTCTCCGATTATTAAAAAATGATTAAAGCAGTTCAATAAACTGCTGCGTTTTCAGTGAAACGCTGACAGGACGCCGTTTTTAATCCACAGAGAAATCACAGAAAGATAAAAGTGTCTGAGTTCAGCGATGAATGAGTTAACAGACTGTAGTCCAAACTCTCCTCCGCTCTATTCAGCCAATACAAACTTAAATAAACATAATTATTTCTTTTTGACTTGTTCTGTCTAAACAAACGTGCGTCCATGTTTGTTTCTAAACTCGGCCGAGCAGGAAGGACGACGTGAAAATCACAGATGCTGCTTTATTCTCGCCACATGTTTGATCTCTCAGCATTTTGTCCTTCCTGACACAAACCCAGAGGGATCCAACCGGCAATTGTGGCACAAATGATTATTCGGAGATATTTCCAGATGGGATCATGTAGTTTGACATAAAAATGATCTGATTCGGTCATAAAGCAGAGCAGAGTCTTTATCTCGGTTTGTACTGAAGCCTCATGGGAAAAAACTCCTCCTTGCTTTTTCCTGGAACAGGAAAAATCTATTTTTTGGATGTTTCCGTTCCTCTCAGGCTGAAGTCGGCAGAAAGAATAAAGTGTAAATCCTCCAGAGGATAAACATGCGGTCTGAGGCCCACGGCAGGCCCGCCAAAGCCTGCAGCCCGGCCCACTCGCAGCTTTACAGCTTTGCGAGAGCTGCGCAGGACGAGGAACGTTTAAAATCCTTCAGAGGCCAGGTTATTATTTTAGTCACAGGCGTCACCCAAAGTGTGCTGCTTAAAACGCCACGAAGGCGCCACGGTGACGAGTTTCACTGCAGAAAAGTGACCGAACGCAGAAAAAAAAGAAAAACTGTCTAAAATCTAAAAACTTATTTTTTCCTCCTCAGTTTCAGGAACAGACAGATAATTAAATGTGAACCAGCTTAAATCTGTTTCAACTAAACGAGGGGGAACAGTTCACAGGAGGTTGTTTTCATTGGTGTGCAGCTGTGCTGGTTTGCTGGTGTGCAGGTTTACAGGTGTGCTGGTTTACGTGGGGTGGCTGTAGCTCAGGTGGTAGAGCGGGTCACCTCCTCCAGTCTACATGCCAAGTATCCTTGGGCAAGATACTAACCCCATGTTTGCCTACTGGTGATGGTCAGAGGGCCCGGTGGCGCCAGTGTCCGGCAGCCTCGCCTCTGTCAGTGCGCCCCAGGGCAGCTGTGGCTACAATGTAGCTTGCCATCACCAGTGTGTGAATGTGTGTGTGAATGGGTGAATGACTGAATGTAGTGTAAAGCGCTTTGGGGTCCTTAGGGACTGAGTAAAGCGAGTAAATGCAGGCCATTTACCATTTACAGGTGTGCTGTTATGCAGGTGTGCTGTTTTGCAGGTGTGCTGGCACATGGACAGAAGAGTTTGACATCCCTGTGATAAACTCTTCCGATTATAAACTGCAGGTTTACAGATAAAAGTTTAAAAGCATCAGAAAGATTTGTGACGTTTGCGCTGAGGTGTAGCAGATGTGGGAGGAGTCTTTCTTCTTCCCTCCGAGCTCACGCTGCTTCCTCGCGTTTTTCTGGTTTTGTTTTTGGAGAGTTGAACCTTCATCATCGAGTCTCCCTGCTGAGCGGACGTTAAACGGACGCCAGACGGGGTTTTCTTTTGAATCTTGAGGAGGAGCAGAGAAAGACGAGCCCCAGGCTCCTCCTCCTCCTCGCCTATTCGCTGTGACACAGAGGGCCTCTGTTCACTGCCCTCTAACAGTCTGTGCATTCAAATCAGGGCCACTCGGCCTGCTGATGACTCCTCTTCATCAGATCCCCGGCCTTCATCCTCGACCTCTTGTTGTTTTCTTTTCTCATCCTGTCACGAAGGCTCGTTATCCATGAAACACGATGTAAGATCCACATGTGATGATGTGCTTCAGTTTGTACAGAAGTCTTCATCCCTCAGCGCTTCCTGTTCCCAAACCGTCACACTCACCGGCTCTTTGTCTAATGTCTGTCTGTGAAACGAT
>VOQK01040772.1:0-12851 GCA_015052645.1 Benitochromis conjunctus
TTACAGGGGCGGGATCCTCCTGGGATCCCCGTCCTCTCCTGGACGCACCTGAATCAATCAAGCACCTGTGGATCATCTGGCAATCAGCTGTTTGGTATTTAAGCTGAGACCTGTTTCTGTTCAGGACACTGAGAGGATCAGGGACTTGGATTCACGGAACCGTCCTTACATTGGATTTTTGTACATCTTGGACTTTTGGACTGAGCGCTTCAAAAAGACTTTGTATATAGCGCTATCTGCACCAACACTGTATATAAACTCATTGAACTTTCATTCCTGAGTCCTGTGTTTGAGTTCGCAAAGACAAACCGTGACAAACAGAATTTTTAAACAAAAATGTTTTCTTCTATTTCAAATGTAGTTTAAATAAAATCTTGACCAGGGACCCATGTCCATGTGTTTTCAGTTATTGTAAGTGAAAACCCTCAAAACACCAAAGCGATATAAAATCCTTTGCAATGATCGACATATTTTTGAAAATCTGAATATCCTGCAGAGTCGAGGCTCACTAATTTGGGTACATTTTGCAGGAGGACCACATGGGTGCTAGCCAGTGCTGGCCAAACAGAAAAATGAGGGAAGCCAAGAGTGGACCTCAGAGATTCTGCATGTAGATGGGGCGTGAGAGGGTCATCGGGGGTTATGCCGACCTCACAGTTTGGATGTTTACACCTCCCACTCATTCGCTTCTCTTTCTCCTGATCTCTTGCCATCACTTTCCCTTTGCTGGCGAGTTCTTTCCGTCTCTGTCTCCACTGTCATTTACTCTCAGACTATCCATCTGTAAACAAATGCACGCATATGTGTCCATAATTACAAGCGTGTACAGCCAAACATCACACCATCACATCAAGGCTCTCATCAGAAACATGTGTCCTGGGTGGAGACTCCTTAGATCCCCCAAACTAATACCAAGTGCTGAAAAACTAATGAACAACAAAAATGAAAAAGTCTTAATTCTGTTTCCTCAATCTTCCCAGCAGATGTGGGGAAAAAAACTCAACCCCGCATCACCTCAATTTCTCCCCTCAAAGAGTGAGCAGATTCTGCAGAATTACTGGAAATTACATGTTGAATTAAAAGCCCATATTATCTGAAAACAGAGGGCCTGAGACAGTGTATTATGGAGTGCCGGCAAAAGCTCTGTTTGCTTAACTGCTCTTGCCACCCTGCATAATCTTGCATTACTTTATTGTTTCAGTAAAATAGCTTTTCTCCCTGAGCTTTTCTCTTAATCTCTCAACTTCTTTTTAAATGGATGGCAAAAATGAAAGAGATAAGCACACTTTCCAGCAAAACCATTAGGCTTATTTTTCTTTTCTTTTTTTTTAGGTCCAAAAACTTCTTGGACTTTTTAACTGTTTTACTTTCACATGATTTTAAGTTTAGGTTCTCTGCAGAAATTCTCCCAATTAAGGTCATGAGTGGCCATCCAAACTGCTGATCATACAGAGACACTGACTGTATGCTCACCCAACCACACAGCTACGTACTCTACTACACCATCTTATACACACACATTAAGCGGAACATGATGGTGGTGCTTGATTTGTGCAGCCCACAACTCATGTTTCAGTTAATTCAGAGTCCACTGAATCGCAAAGTGTGTTTACATTCACTCCAGTGATGCAGCTAAAACTTCAAGTAAGGCGATACTGCAAATAGCGTTCAGGTAAACGCCTCAGATTGTGAGAGCGACGTGAGCTGGGTTTGTTGCTTGTTGGCCAACAATCTGGTGATCCTGTGATTTCACACACATGCAACTTAACTCATGACATAAAGCAGACGCTCAACATTGTGTTTAATAAAAAAGCGGAATGGCTGGAGGTGAAGGAAAAGGAAACCTTGCTTTCCGCGGTGACAGCAAACCAGCTGTTACAACACAGCACACGTCTCTGTAAAACAACCCGAGCAACAAACACAGCAAAACTCTTCAATTTCCCTGTGAAATGGATTGTATTATTAACAACAGACTTGGATGTCTGACTCTGTACCTCACAGCCCGTTTAAACCTGAGGTATTAGAGGATTATTGGTAGTAACTAGAGGCATTAAGAAAAGTTTGAGTTACTTTTACTTAAGTATTAATTCCTTTGTTTTTTATTTATCATTTTTTATTTTGCTCTTGTTTGTTTTTCAGATATGCATCTCCTGGATTGTCACAGTTTACTTGGATTTTGGACACACTGTGTTTTGGGTCACTGCTCTTGGCACTCTCTGCTGAACATGTTTCTCAACTCGAGCTGTGCCTGGCACAATGTCAGTGTCAGACAGTAAAGGAGATTCAGCTGTGCTCCAAGGGAAATGTACGCAGCCGCTTACAGGGTGTTTTCGCCCTAGCACACCTCAGTTGCTCTTGTCCCTTAACACCCCGCTCTACTGCAATCAAATAGGAGAAAGGAGAGAGCAAATAAGGAAAGGAGTGAACCAAATCTATCCATCAGTACGAACGCACATGCTAAACAGCATTCTAACATTAACCTACACTGTAGATCTTCTTTTTTAACAATTGAACAGGCCTCTGCTCATCTAATCCAGCTCATGGCTCCTTTGACCACACCCATTTATTTGTGCACCACAGCAGCATGTTGGGAAACTGAATTACTGGAAGTCTGATAACTAGCAGCAAGTATAGCATCTGAACTTTCCAATTTGGCAACTATATTTTATGTGTTTAAACCACTACAAACATCAGAGCTAGCAGCACCCTAATCCCTTTCAACGGACATTAAAAGATAAAAATATTTTTTGTTTTTTTAAAGAGTCTGTGAAACCACATCAGTGGAATCTAAATGGTTACTTTGTTGCCTAAAAAGATCTCAACTTAGATATTATTTAATTTTGGCTCAAAATGTCACCCATCAATGCTAGCTATGCTAAAATAAGTATTCTGAGATAGCCAAAGAAAAGAGAGGTCTGACAACATACAGTACATATTACCGTCCAACTATCAAAATTAGAGACAGTAAAAGGCATGAAGAACAATCCTTATACATCCTTTTCACCACCAGCAGCTGTAAAGTACTAAGTGGGCACAAAGTTTAGACTTTTGTCTGCAAGCGACACTGCAAGTATCCAAAAGTTTGAGGTTGGTTTAATCGAATGTACTGTAGGTCAATAATGTTATCAACAGTGTCTAAATGTTTGCCGGTGTATAAGCAAAACTTGCTGTGCTGCAGCGAGAGTTGAGTTTTTCACGACAAATGCAACTGACATGAGTTGCATTTGTCCGTCCACTATATCGCCGTGGGGCATGTGGGGGTGTTTGAAACTATGTTTAAGTGTCAGACATTGTGTACATTTTTATATCCTGAGTTCAGCTGTGCATTTGCTGCGTGGGTGGATCGAGATTACAATACCGTCAAGTCAGACAGTGTCAAGAATGTGATTCACAGGACAGAAAAAGTTACAAAAGGACAAAAAAGAGGATTTATATGACTGGAAACTAAGCAGGATATGGATTTTGGCTTTCTGGGCTACAAAATAAAGTTTACTACATCAGTTGAGCTGTTGTTCTTTCATAAAATGATTTTATTGCAAATACTTGATCCATAATTGTTGTAGTCTGTAGTAATTTGTCCAATCATTTGAAATATATGTAATCCTGCTTTTGTTCTGTCGTTAATGTCGGCCCCTGTGCTGGGGTATCCTGCTGATCTCCCCACCTCCGGCTTTTCATGTATGCATATAGGAGATGTGATCTCAGCACTTTATGCATGCATATATAACTACAGAAGCTTTCAGTACACAGCTATGCTGCAAATATAAGTTTACTGCACAAAAGAAAACAACTGCATCACTATAGCGATCCTCTGTAAAAGACAACAGTATCACTGAGCCATAGGAACAAATGAACTCGATTCACTACAGACATATATTACATGGATGAAGGGCAACTCATTTTGCTCTTAGTTTTCTTAGAAGTGCATATCATTAGTGTACATACTGCACTCCCGATCTAGCTTATATTGATGATTTAGGTAGTGAATTTCTCGGTGGAACCAGACAACTTTCTCCTCTTCCTACTCACCCACAGAGACCTACACACACACACATTTCCTTCTTTACTTCTACAGTCACCCCGTGACTCAGTCAGCTCAGTAATTCCAGTCTGTCTAATCGATTAGCCATCCCTTTCCATGCACCTCCCCTAATGTTGGATCTCCGAGAGGCTGCTGTGCCTTCAACCTGTTCGGTGCAGATAGGCCACCATGACGCTTCTACAGCAAACGTCACTTTTGCTGCTGAAGACACTAAAAGGCAACGTGAAAATGTGTAAAAAAGTTATAATGAATTTGTGCCTAAGGCTTTCTTTCGCTGCCTCATTGGTGAGTTTTGTAGGTCTGACGGAGAACAGTTCGTGACAGAAGATCAGGCACTCAGAAATTGATTCATGAGGCTGAAGAAGCCACTGGGCTAACACAACAGCTTACTAATTGAGACCGCTGTCTCCTCTTGAGCTTTACTCCCATTTGTGAGGTGCATCCCCTTTGTTTTCACAGGATGAGCGCCACTTTAAATTTGCCTCTGTTAAAAAGCTGTCCCACTTTTTTTGGTGGCTATCTTTAAAGCGCTTTTTCTTTTGATTACAAATGAAAAGATAAAGAAAATAATTAGCATAATTGACTCATCTGTAGGTGATAATGGGATTGAAGTAAACAAAGATCAGTCAAAAACTGTTAATTACATGAACAAGTGATACATAATTAAGTAATGAATATACATTTTGGTGCAAAATCTGCTAGTTAGGGACCTTTCCAAATTGTCCCCATAACCAATAACTGAACTTCCACGTTCCCATGCTTAAAGAGAAAGACCCCATTAGCTATTTGTCAACCCTGACGACTGTGGTCACTATGGATCATCCAGCCACAGATCTAATATGCATTACACAACAGTTTGTCAGGGGTCCATAAAGTGGATTAGTGCTAACAGGTCAGCTTGGCAGCAACGACAGTTTGGAAAGGCAGCCAAGTGCTTTGTGTCAGATTAATCTTTATTAAAGGTGGAAACTAACTGTTGTTTTCAGTGAAACAAAGACATACAACAAAAGACAAAGCAAAGGGCTTTTTAATGAATGAAAAGGAACATGTGTGCCAACTAATACTTTTCACTCAAACCATCTAGAGCATAGGTGTCCAACATAAGGCCTAGGGGCAAGAAGCGGTCTAGTAAAGACTCCAATCTGACTCATTGAACGGTTTTGGAAAATATGAAGGATTTTATGGAGTTTTAAATGTATTTAAATACGTTTTGCATATTTCCCTACTGATAAAGACCTCCACCATGGCCTTTCGTACTACACCAAACAATTAAAATGACAGAACATTCTTGTTATTTCACTATGCACTAAAGACATTTCAGTTTTTAACAACAGGTCCACAATAAAAATAAAATGTATACATTTATTTCAAACAGTTTAAGTGCAAAGAATCTTGCTGACAGAATTCTCTGATTTACCAAAATAGCATTACTTTATCATGTAGAAAAACCTAGAAGCTGTATGCAGCCCTCAATGTAAAATGAGGTTGAAATTGCTGATCTAGAGTTTCAGAGTAAAATAAGCTTGGCTGGTTGTATTTAAAATCTGTTATCACACATTTAATGTTGTCTGATTACAGAAACAGAAGACTGTGTAAATAATTAAATGATAAAAAAATAGTCCCATTGATCACAGCTAAAACAAAAGTTAGATTTCTTTTCTTTTTTTTAAAAAGCAAACGTTGTATAATTAATAATGATTCTAAGGTCAGTCACTGTAAACATGGGGAGATATCTGTCATAGAAATAGGTGTGGTGTAGAAGATCCTCACACCAGCTGGAGTGGCAGCAGAATCCAGTGGGCATCATGAAGCCAGAAACATCCCTACCTCTAAAAACGAGGAATAATAGTTCTATTTGGTGAAGACTCTAATTGTGCATCCAGTAGTTTTTTGGTGTCCAGTTATGTTTGCGTCGTCTAAACGCTCAAAAACATCTGAGCAATTCATGCTGAAATGATGAGGCTGAATCAGGACAATCCTGAGATTCTACTTTTTAGTTGTCGGTGATCTTTTTTTCCACCTGCTGACTTTGCTTTTCATGTTTCACCATCTTTTTTTCTTTGTTTAGCCTTTGATGGACCTTTGAGAATATGTACACAACTCACAAAAAACATTCAAGAAACCTGACAACAGGGGTAGCATATTTTTTGAAACAGTAAAAAAGCCACCATATTGATGATCTTTGGAGTGTAAATTTTATTTTCTATGCTGTATTTTATGAAGATTTTCAGCATACCCCCAGTGCTCGGGTTTGAAATGCCAAGAGGATTTAATGGCACTGATAAGTGGGGTCGGTGTATTAAGCTAAGTCTTTTGAGTGTTGCCATTTCCGTTTCAACTATAATTTGTGGGATGTGGAATTAAAGTATTACAAAGACAAAAAAAGAGGAATGGGAGATGAGAAAGCATAATAAGGGACTCTGGCTTACAGTATAAAGGATACAGCAGTATAAGGTTCAGCTACGTGCCTCTTTGGGCTCGCTGTACTTGAACAACAGTGAACTACAGCGAAACAGACGGAGTACAAACGTGAACACGGGCAGATATTCACAGACGCACACTGTGACTTTTTCTGCATGACTGGAGGTACATATCACTAGCTGCAGCGGGGGCAGAGGGCAGATGGTGCCTTTGAGGTAGGAGGTTGAAATGTAGGAAGGTAGCGGAGGTGTCTATGTGTGTGCATGTGTGTGTGAGAGCGAGTGAGTGCGAAGCCAGATTCTGGCTGAGGTGTGGGCAGCACAGCAGCACATGAAAGTGAAATTCTGCACACAAAAAAATACAAAATCAGTTTCACGCAATTTCATATGCTTGTGTTGTTATTGTGAATTTTTTCAAAGCTGTAATCTGAAAGGATGAGGTGACTGGTAGTAAACTCAGGGCCACATCTTACTACACAAACCAAGGTTTCCTCATTGCATCTGCGTCTAATGTGCCGTAGCTCTGATTTGCATGCAGTGATGTAGACGTTTCAAGCTTTTGAAGAGATCAGCCTAAGTTCATAAGCTTTTGAATAAACACAAATTTTACACGGTTACAACACAAGACATAAACTCCCTCTGCCGCCACAGGGCTGTCAAAACAAAAGTAAAGTTTTCAAACCCACAGGTCTTAAGAACTGATTCATAAAGGATGCATTAAGCAGCGCGGTGGATGAGTGGGAAGATGGTTCCATCTAGTGGTAAAGAGGTTTATTTTCAATTAAACTTTAAAATGTGTACCATTTCAGAACAACAGTCATCTCAAGGCACTTTATATGTTAAGGTAGAGAGCCTACAATGTTAGAGAGAAATCCCCCCAAAACCCTATGAGCAGCACAAAGCAACTAGGGGAAGGAAGAACTCCCTTTTAACAGGAAGTGAGTTCTGGCAGAACCAGGGCAGCCATGTGCTGCAACCAGTTTGGTAGATATGGGGAAAGAGAAGAGCAATAAAGGGGAGCATGGAGAGAAAGTGTGAAGTGAAAAACTGTGGGAAGCATTAGCAGTGTATTTTAAATGATACAATCAAAGTGCAGGCTTTCAGCTTTAATTGAAGAGGTTTAAAAAAAACTGCATGAACCGTTTAGGAGTTACAGCATTTTATACATAGTTACCAATTTTCAGGGGCTCAAAAATAATTCATTGACTGACCACCAGTTTCATAACTGGGTGAGGCCTGTCTCCTTGGGATATCATGACAAGCAAAACAGGAAGTTGAGGTAATGTATTGAATTTGTGTTTTATAGCTTTTCTGTGTAATTTTATATATAAGGTTGTCAGTGGGGTGGCATAGTGGTTTCCTCACAGCAAAAAGGTCCTGTGTTCGAATCCACCCTCTGGCCAGGGCCTTTCTGCATGGAGTTTGCATGTTCTCTGCGTGCGATCCCTCTGGGTACTCCAGTTTTGTCTTACAGTCCAAAAATCATGCACTTAGTTAGCTTAACTAGCGACTAAATTAGGTGTATGAGTAGTTGTCTGTCTGGCAACCTGTCCTGGGTGTCCCCCGCCTCTTCAGCTATAGCATCTGGCATAGGCTCCAGCTATCCTTGGTGGCCCTTTATTGAGTGTATCAAAGTCAGTTTGGCCCTTTAGCAAAAAATGTTGCCCACCCCTGTCCTAAATAGTTAATGTAATGTTTTTTTGTAAAAAAAAAAATGTCCCTAGCAATCAAACTGGGATCTGGGTGTACAGAAAAAGGGCTCTGATAGGTGAAGGCTCTGCCTCCCAATCTTCTTTTGGAAACTTTAAGAACTGTGAAAAAGCCTTCTCTGTAGTGTAATACGTGTTTTAACACAGATCTTCATGATTCAAAACTTTGTGAGAGGAAAGATTTTCAAATCAGTTCTGGTTTTAACAGGGAAAAAGCGAAGAGAAGGTAATATCGGAGAAATATGGTGTTGCTTTCTAGTCCCTGTCAGTACTTTCACTGCAGCATTTTGGATCAAGTGAAGCCCTTTTGGGGAGCTTTGAGAACAGCCTGACACTGTTTTCCAGCATCGCTCTGATACAGGATGTTTTTACTTTTAGCAGTATTGCACAGATGAAATCACCTGCCTCAGTCTGTGCTTTGAGGGTTCTGGCAGTCAGTACGGCACACGGGTGTTGATTTATTTAAATGAGTATATTCTTCCATCTGCAACTAAGTTTCTGTAAGACAAAATCAACCAACATGTTGATCAGCTATTGAATCGTTCATTAACTAAAGTTTAGTCATTTAGTTTACTCATTTCATTGTTTTGAAAAGGTGCTACAGTTTTTCTTTGTGAATTTTTCTATGGTTTACTCCTTTTGTTTATGTTAGGTGGAAGCAGACACAGGCTTAACAGGGTTAGGGTTTTGGTGTGATGAGAGGAGGAAAACACTGCAGAGAGACGTGTATGACTGCATCTCAGCCCCAGATGTTTTCAGATGTTTAATCCAGCCATATTTATGAAACACAGGCGTAAGTTCAATAAGGAAGATTTGTATTCACTAATCTCTCTGCTTTCCCGGGTGTTTAGCTGCTAGTCTATTCATTACATCACTTCCACATTCCCACGCTGTAAAACTCAATGGTGACATCATTGCTGTTGTCCAGTCGTCTTTCTGCCCGCAAGTCACTCTATCGAAGCCTCCAGTTTATCTTCATGACTACCAGCGTCTACACTCTGGTGGGTCCTGCCCTAATTTCTATCACTGCTGAGATTTCATTCTGCTGTGGGCCATCAGAGTCTAATCACCAAAAACCATCATTGAATTCTGGAGATCAATAAATAATTTTCAAAACCTTCTAATGATTTCTCTCTATTGAACTAGATCAGCTTGACCACCTAAAATTGGATGGATGCTGTCTCCAGAAAGACTGCCAAGTATAAAGTTTGCACTGTTTTCAGCAGTTGAGGGATGACATGTGGCTATAAATGCAATCACTGGTCAGATCAGGGGTCAGGTTGGTTGCTTCCTTTATGGAAGGAATAGTGTTAAAAACATGCTGTCTTTCTTAAAGTCTTTCAGTCATCGTTATCTATACAAGATGTTCTCCGTGCTCACTGCATAATCAATTTAAAAAGTGCAGAGTTATGAATTACTCTTTGTTTAATTAATTCAACAAAAATGAGCATCGCCAATGGGATCCAAGTCAAAAATCGTCACTATGTTGCCAAAAGTATTCCCTTGTCTGTCTTTACACTTATGAACTTGAGCGATATCCCATTCCTAATCTATAGGGGGCAATAAAACGTCAGCCCACCTTTTGAAGCGTTTATGTTTATGGGAATTTTTGACCATTCTTCCAAAAGCACATTTGTGAGGTCAGACATTGATGTTGGATGAAAAGGCTTGGCTCACAGTCTCCACTCTAATTCATCCCGAAGGTGTGCTGTCGGAATGAGGTCAGCGCTGTTGTTGAAGACTGGCCCACACAAACACCCTCATCTCTCTATGGACCTTGTTTGGTGCACTGGTGCGCAGTCATGTTGGAACAGGAAGGGGCCATCCCGAAACTGTCCCGACAAAGTTGGGAGCTGAAATTGTCCAAAATGAGTTTCTTCCACTGGAACTAAAGGGACGAGCCCAACTCCTGAGACAACCCCACATCAAAATCACCCCTCCACCGCACTTCAACTTGGCACAATGAAGCAACATGGCGGCACACAGTAGAGCAGTGGCTACTCACGCTCCCGGAGTTTTTAATGTTTTCAATACTTATTCTGAGTCTGACTTTGCCCGCTGTAAGCGTGTGGTATATAATCGTCCTGTTATTCTGTTTTGTTTATTTGTTTATTGTTTATTTATTGCCTTTTAAAATTCTGTTCTACATTATTCTGTTTCTTTCGCTCTGGGACCGTGTGTACTTAATTTCATTCCACCTCATGTTAACATGTGATGCAAATGACAATAAAGCTCCTTGAATCCTTGAAGTCAGACAAGAACCATTCTCTACAATCTCCACAATCGTCCATCAGTTTACCAGATGGAGAAGCCTGATTCGTCACTCCAGAGAACACGTTTCCACTGATCAGTCCAGTGGTGGCGTGCTTTACACCACTGCATCTGGCACTTTGTATTGTGCTTATTGATGTAAGGCTTGGATGCAGCTGCTCAGCCATGGAAACCCATTCTATGAAGCTCTCTACATGCTGTTCTTGAGCTAATCTGAAAGCAACATTAAGTTTGGAGCTCTGTAGCAACTGACTCTGCAGAAAGATGGTGTCCTCTGCACACTATGCACCTCAGCATCCGCTGACCCTGCTCTGTGATTTTACATGGCCTTCGTTCCCAATTGCTTCCACTTTGTTATAATACCACAGTGACCAGATCTCAGTCCAACAGTGTTCCTTTGGAATGAGGTGGAACAGGAGGCTTGCATCATGGGTGTGCTGCCAACAAAGCTGCAGCTAGCATGTCAATATTTACCCAAATCTTCAAGCACTGATGGATTGGAGTGATGCCTTACAGCAGCACTGATGGCAAAAGGAGTCCTACTTGGTACAGTTTACCTAATAAAGTGGCCGGCATGTGTATGTCAGTGTAACATTACTCTACAAAGGAAAAAAAAATTTTTTTTAAACAAAAAGTACAATAAAAGAAAATAAAAAAATAAAATGATATGATATATTCTTTTGGTCAGACTGTCAGTGATGTCAGCAATTAACAGTCGGTGTTTTAGTATTTACAGTCAATTATCTTTGCTTCACTAATGATGACCACATGGGGGCAGTATTACACTAGATTTAATCAAAAGTAATGACAGGAGAAAATCAGAACAAAATAAATGATGGACATTTTTAAAGCTACTAAAGGCATAACTTCCATAATAAAATAATACATGACACATGGTTGCATCTGTTAGGTCAGATGCTATGAATTATGAGTTACAACTGCTGCAAGAGAAATGAGCGTAATTCATGTAAAGAGCCCTAACTTGTAAAGAACACAAAGTCATGGAAGCAGATACTCTTTTACAGACATTAGCGCTTGCACCTGATTGGACACATCCTCAAGTAGAAAGGTAATAGATAACTGAAATAGAAAAAAACTAACAGAAACAGTATAAAAGTGTAAGAACTTAGCCGACGCTGGGTTCCAGTCAAAACGCCACACATTTTTTGAGATGTTAAATCTTTTTAGAGGCTTATTCCAAATAAAAAGGACCAAATCTGAAAAGAAAAAGCTGCTGAAAAATTGCATGGCTTCATTAAATATTTTAAAGTTACTGTAAAAACAATTATAATCTGATTTTAAGGGGGTCAGTGGGAGGCACTGATCTACTTAGCATGGTAAATGTGTAACTGAGTAAATGAGCATGCACCTTTGTTTTATTTCAGTTGTGAAATTCGCCCTGTTACTTGAAATTCCAGAAAGTCTGTTGCAGAGTAGACAGTGTAGCTTACTGAGTTGTTTCTTGAGCTCAAGCATCATTAAAGGAAAATATACAGATTAAAATGTGAGCAGTACTTTTTGTTTCAGCCGGTTTTACTTTTACTTTCAATGACAGATTATTTGTTAATTCTTCCACTGATTTAGTCATTAAAAATGAGAACCAACAGCACTGAGATGTCAGAGGGAGAGAAAATTCTAGGAAATTCTGCTTCAGTAGGCTGCAAGATTGGGATTAGGCATCTCTGTGCAGCTGGAGTTAACTAGCTAGCAGGCTTCACATTAATCATTTTTGTAATTGCACTTAATGATTGTTGCAGTCATGTGAAAAAGTTTCCACAGTACTCTAATATATGCATTCAACAGTTTATAAAACCACCTATAGCACCAAAAACTTCAGGTAATTGTTTCCTATATAGCTTTATAGGTCTCACATTATTGTGGCCCCACTGTACTTTTACAAGATTGCTTCAGTTAATTGAGGTTTGCAAACATGCGTTAATGCACAGCTCTCTTAAGGTCTCACTACAGCATATCAGTCGGGTTGAGGATTGGACTTACAGCATCTTGGGATCACGTGTAATCTTTGTGATTTCAAATCCACGTGTCTGCACTTAGATCTGTGTGTCTGCAATGAGACCTGTAAACGTGTGAACAAATCTGTTAACCTGTTAACAGCGATTTGTTAAAGTGTAGAGGAATGTGCACGTGTGTAATTCAGAATGTGTAGCTAATGATATTTAAAAAATGTAAATAAATCTGCTCATGCAAAGCAGGTAAAGATGGACAGACCATAATAGCTTTGAAAAAAAAATCAAATGTTATGCAGAAATCGTTTTTAACTGCAGAAACACAAACTTCTCTTTTTTTAACTATTAATCTTAAAACTTCATTTATTTGGACAAATTGTGGCTCAGTGGAGTCACTCCCTTCATGAGTGGGGTTGTTCCTATCGTCTGTGAAGGTTCTCAG